>JASDQU010011116.1:33759-69324 GCA_032191745.1 Picea mariana | reverse complement strand
TTGGGCTAATACCCACAAGAGATGGAAAGTTTCCTCAGAAGATCATTCAAGCCATGTTTTATGCGGTGATATGGTTTTTAGGGATGTCCAGTCATAGTAAGACCAAGGGCAGGTGTTGTCTGTGGGTGCCTTTGTAGGAGGCGAGCTGTACCCGTCATGGATGCATTTTTTCCAATGCCTTTATTGCCTTTATTTTTCTTTTATTGCTTTTCTTTCTTTTTTACTTCAAGGTCTAACCAGAGGACACTGCCTTGGCTTGGTGGCCAGAGCTGACAACGTTACCCACTGGTATCTTCGCAGAAATGATAAGGCTGGCTCGTGATGAGACCCCCTTTCCTTTGGCCATGCAACTAAAGGTCACTGCCCTGGCTTGATGACCAGATAGTGGCAATGTCATACTGCTAAATACCTATGAACATAATGGGCTGGCTCGTGATGAGACCTCCCATCCTCTTGGTTAGGTCTTGTTTTATTATTTTTCTTAGGGTCCCTTAAGTTTCTTATCGAGAGGCCTTTATTTGTCTTCTTGGGGATCCCCTGGGCGAAGCATCTCTAGGTTTTATTTCCTATGGATTTTATCTTTTACCAGCTGCTTTTACCCCCTGGGCCTTTAGCCCCTTCTTCCCACAAGACAAAGTGTATCCCTCAAAGGTCATCCTAATGGTCGGACTAGGGGAGTGGGATGGATGAGCAGGGTATAAGATGTAAAATGATAAAAATGGTGGGAGCAGACGATGGCTCTGCAAATCCCCCTTGGTGGCTAACCAAAACCCATGAATATCAACTTGCTAAGTTACCCCATCAATCACCCCAACAATGGTCAAGTGGATTAGTGTAAAATCCAAGCAGTCATCAGAAATGAAAGGAACCTAATGCATGTATAAGAGGGTTATAATGATCAAATATGACACATACCATGATACCTCGGACCAATTACCTCATGAAGCAAGAGTCCTCTCTGATGCAAGTCCAAGCCGGTGGTGATGGAGGCTGCTAGTGCTGACAGGACACATCTGGCGAGGAAGAAGAAAGATGGGCCCTCTAGGGCCATGCTCAGGTCAATCCTGCTCTCGGTACTCCATGTCTAGGACCTGTGGGCCTCGAGACATGATATCCTAGTTATCCCTAGATATCGGGGATAACAGGACCTAGTTGGTGGACAGTTTTGGAAGAACAAGCCTAGCATGAGCTTCCTTGGGGTTTGAAGCCCATAGGTTGGATACCATGGCCCACACACTGGACAATGATGGTAGCCTTTGGAGGCATGAGAGACACCTTGGAGGATCTACCCTAGCCCATTGCCAACCAAATGTCTTGCTCTTGAGGCCAAAACGTCACACTTGAGGAGCTTGATGTCACCATAGGGATAGGGTTTTGGTGGTGAAGGACACTTGGCACGTTTTGATTTGAGAAGGGTTGGCTTGAGGGAGGAAACCCTAGCACATGAGAGGGAGTCCCTAGAAAGCCCAACGACTTCCATTCTTCACTCCAACGAATTGCAAAAATGTGTCAAAACGTCACCCTTTATAGAGATGACATCACATTAGTGTTTCTTATGTGAATTTATTTAAAGATAAATTTGAATTTGATAATGTAAAGGGGCAAAGTAAGGGTTGTTGACCCCTTACTTTGTGGTTACCCTAAAATTAAGTGGAGAAATACTTTTAGAAGGATTTGTATAAATAGAGATCAAACTCTTGTCATTTTATCATAGCTCTCCCTTGTGAGAAAACTATTGAGGCTGAAATTTGCATCCTACTTGGGAAATTTGGATATCTCTCTCTTGTGCAAATGATTTTTGGTGATCTTTCTTGGTGAATTGTTGAGCTAAGGTGGTGCACACCTCTTGGAGACTTCTTCTATTGCTTATGGATGTACATTACTTGGTAAACTAGGGTTTGGTCTTTGCTATTGTGGAATTGGTAAGGAAATTTCTGCGTGTGTTGGTACTTTATACTAGTTTCATCGATGTTATTGTCTTAAACCCTTGGAGGAGTATAAGAGGATACACCCTCCACCAAGGTTCATGTTATTTGCAATTTGATAAGTCAATTTTTGCAAGGTTGCTAGGAGGAGTACAAGGGTGTACACCCTCCTAGATTTATCTTAGTTGGATTTGCATGCCCTAGGAATAAGAGGGTTTACACCCCTAGGGACGTTGTGGATCTAACTCATACTCTCAAGATTCCATTCACCCAATTTTTAAAGGCACTAATCTGAAGTTTGCATTGGAGAAATAAATTGTTTGCATTGGTAAACGTGATTTAGAGAGATATTGATCTTGTTTGAGATTGAATTTTTTCTTGATGCTTTGAGGTTGCTAAGGCCTCTAGGACGTCTTGGTTTGCTTAGTATTCTTAGAGCTATAAGTCAATAAAAATCTGCAGCCATTAGGGCTGCAAAAAATTACTCTCGTCTTGATCATAGCTCACATTTCAACCGTCAAAAGTTGCTAATAAATTGCCCCTGTAATCTACTAGCCTCTACGCACTTTTTGGGTGGTTTACTTGCTTGTTTTGTGGGTTGGAATTTTCTGTCGTACTAATAGTTTTCTACAGCCATAAGGCTGATAAAATATCTCTGCAATACTTGTTTATAAAGGGTGACATTGAGTAAAGTGGAAAAGGCGCCTAAGTGACTATTGAGAATATGAATAGTCACTTAAACTGATTAAAAGGTAAAAAGGTGGCAAAAGAGTCAACTAATGACTAAAAGGGGAAAAAGAGGGAACCCTCTCTCATTCTTGCATTGGCATTTTCTAATTTCTCATTGAGAGAGCTCATTGTGGTTTGGAACTCTTGGGATGGAAACCCTAGGAGGAATTTTCAGGGATTGGCTTTGGTGGTGAGACCACCCACCCTAGTTAGTCATTTTTGGAAGAGATCACATAGATTTCTTCAAGTGTGCTTCATTTGGGTTAAGACTTCATCATTCAACAACAAGTTTGTGAGCAGGGGTCGAGTTAGTGCTGGAGGCGGCTGGATTTGTTTATGGAGGGCGTTTTTTACTGTAGGGGATGAGTTATTTCACCAAGGGGACGACTATAATGTCCCTTTCCAAATGAGTCATCTAGATGAATTGACGAAATGGCCTAAGTAATTCTCGTGGGCCATAGTCAGGGAGTTACTTAGGCCATTTCGTCAATTCGTCTAGATGACTCATTTGGAAAGGGACATTACAGGGGTGCATTCATTCTAGGACTTTCGCATTCTACTCCTAGCACGTGGGGCACATACATTTATTATAGTAGTTATCTCTTGCATGTGGTGCATTATTTTGGGAGAGATTCCCTCATTCATGTTGTACTTACCATGGGAGCGACATTGCATGCATAGCATAATTACTCTAAGAGTTACACTTCATGCATGGTGCATTCATTCCATGCATGAGAGGTACATTAACCTAGGAGGTTTATTTGCTAATCATAGCACTCAAGTGAGGTGCATCACTTGAGAAGGATTCCTTAGTGTTATCCCCAAATCCTAGGGATAACTACGGAGATGATGTCTCGAGGCCCTCAGGTTGCAGACATGGAGTACCGAGAGATAGCCTAACCAACAATGTCCACTTGCATAGACAGAGACCCACCTCGCCACCACAACTCTAGGTTCATCACGATGGTATCCACCACATCAGCTGGCTTTCAGAAGACATTGGGTCTTGCTCCATGAGGTACAAGCCAAGTATTATGGTGAGTGTCATTTCAATATTTGAGGAATTTGAGTTTGTTGCATCTATTACTGCTTTTGATTATGTAACGTTTGCTTGGAAATTATGCTCTTTGCCCTGTTTTACTTTGGTGGTTAACATTGCACCCTAGCAAGTGGGTCACCCTTAGGGATATGTTTGCTACTGGGAGGTCCTCTTGACGAGTCATCGTGCCATTCCTGACCGTACTTGTCACTTTCCACACTTCTGTAAGTTTTAAACCTGTGAAGTAAAGCAATGCGTATAGATTCTTAAGCAAAACATAATTTAATCGATGGCTCATACACAAAGTACATAGAGATTTTATACCAGAAACCCTCAACCGGGAAAACCTTTCTATATTCATTATCTCGAATTTTACCATTCACCATACAATATATATACAATGTTTTTAGGTATTCGGTAGATACCAAAACCCTAATCCCTTAATTCGGGATTAATTTACAAAACTGCTAAAAATAGCAAAATCCGCTAAAAATAACAAAAACCGCCCAAAAAAAAAATTTTGGGGCGCTGCCCCGGGCTATCGCTCGTTGTCGAATGCTGCGTGTAACCAGGGGGGGCATATTTGCCCCCCCCCCCCCCCNTTTGCCCCCCCCCCCCCCGGGACCCCCCTAGGAAAGCACCCGGTGCACATGACACAAATAGCACCGCTAGAGGGATCGTCAGACACAGTTGTCATATCTAATACGCCCACACACACACATGCAAAGAATATAACATATACCCAAAAACTTTATCCCCTCATCTCCTTACCTTTTGGGATTTTCGGGTATACTAACCCAAGAAGGGGTTGTCCCTCATCTTATGGGAAGGAGGGGTTGAAGGCCCAGAGGCTTGTATCTGGCAAAAGATAAAAGCCAATCATTAACCTTCTAGATGATCGCCCAGGGATCCCGAGGACAGCGAAATGTCTCTCATAAGAAACTAATGGTACCCATGAAAAATAACTAATACAAAATGCCAACCAAGGTGGAGCATGAGTGGGCATTGTTTTTAATGCTTAGGTAGAAGCCCCACACATGTTTTCAACTTGGGGAAGCATAATGTGACCAGGGTAGAGTCAAGGTGGGCATAGTTTTTCATGCATAGGTAGAAGCCCCACCTTGGCTTCAACCTGGAAACATATTAAAAGAATAAAAGACAATAAATGGGCTTGGAAAAAGGATGCATTGAAAATGAAGGTGTTGATATCGCACAATTTGTACTTGTCCAAAAGCCAAAGGCAAGTGGACGATAAATTGGCGTAATAGGAGGTTGTCCTTGAAATATCCCTGATCCTGCTGATCAAGATATTTGCTACTGATCCAATGTTTTGTCTTGCAGATTTGATACACTGGGGGTTTCTGGATGCGTTTCAGTTGTGTGTTTGAGATCTTTAAGGTTATTGCATGTGCATGTTGGTTATTTCAGGTGCATGTTGGTTATTGCATGTGCATGTTGCGTATTTATGGTTTAAACAGTATATAAAGGATGCATGCGGAAGTAAAGAAAATCAACTGCCCAATAACATATATTATGCGACTCAAGCATGGAAATACAATAACACACTGGAAATATAGAGTATAATCGTCAGCTAGATCTCATGGATCACCACTGGAATACAATCAAATAGCATAAAAATACCCGTGATTAGAAGATGAATGCAGATTTGATGCATGCACGGATAGATCGACAGAAATATGCGACTTCGGAGAAATACGGTAACCGCTACCAACTGGAAAACTAGTCCGGAAGGATAGATCGTCGGAATGCGTCGGAAACTGCTCCAATAGAAGCACCCTGGCCTCTAGACTGGAATGGATGAGTGCCGGATATCAGATCTGGCCTCTGAGGTACTGGATCTAGACCCCTGGGGGGTTTGCGCACCTCCTGGGACACTGGATGCGCCCCAAATGATTCCACCGACTGAATCAACTTCTATAGGGCTCAAAACGATCGTCTCGCCAAATGCAAAACTGGGTCAGAAGGGTTTCCCCGGATCTGTCTTGATGCTCCGTTTGCAACCCCAAATATACTACCGGAAGAGTTGCGCCCTAAATGGATGAATAATGCGCTCTGCAATATTCCACCGTCAGAATCTGATGATAAATGGCTCAATAGAAGCACCCTGGCTGGATCTCCACTGGGTCGGAAGGAAACTGCAATCTGAGCTCAAACCTCGTGCAACTCCACAAACCCTCAATCTGACTTGCGCCCTCACTGGCTGAGCTACGCACACTATACTGGATACTCCTGAATAGCTCAGTGAAATACCTGGATGGTATCTCCGATGGGCTAGGGTGTGTCTCTCAACATTGAAACCGATTAATGGTGGTGGTTTCCTCTAGAAATCCACAAAACAACAAGTTCAACTCTCTTCCTCCTCTAGGAACTCTCAACATCAAATCATAACAATGCATAATGAATTAGGTTGCTTTACCCTTCCTTTATAGCTTCCCAAAACCCTAATTCATTGTTGACCTTTTTCCTCCAAGTGACTTTTACTTTATTTTATTATTCCTTGATTAAATCACTTAATTAATTAATTAATTAACCATTTAACCTCTAAAAAGTGATTTATCCATCCTGATGGCTTCTCCGGTCACTGAAAGTCACTTCTCATCATCTTATCCTGTAATGCTCTTCCTCCCGATTCCGATGAGTTATTACACTAAGAGGTTTCTCCAAGTAATATGCCCATTATGACCTTCTTAGTGAATTTAATTAAGATATGACCCATAATAACTCAAAATTACGAAAATCGTCGGAATGCAACGGAACCAAAGCTCAGTTGTGCGGAATGGATCCCGATGATGAACGATACAATTCAGGCCCAAATAAACCCCTCAATATGTCTCGAACTCTCTGTCACCCCTATTTGGCTACTCGGGTAGGCATAACACTCTGAAATGTTGTAATGTTATAATGTCCCAAAATGGGGACATTACAGTCCTATCACTGTCACCTAAATAAGACACCTCTTTCTCTTTAGGGGTGAACACCCGAGGGAGACGTCCTCGGTGATCTAGGGGTTTGAGAAGGCAAAGGTAATGGTATCAAGAAAAGTTGTCCCCTCTCACAAGTCACACCGATCAGACAGTCTCGAAGGTTTAACAATATGAAGCAAAGATATGCTTAAGTGTACCTGCCCAGAACAAGACAACAAGAAAACACTATTTTGCAAGTAACAATTGATATTAGAGCTTCGTAAAACCTTGGACTTTCAATAAAAGCAATAAGTTGATGTATAAGATGAAGCAAACAAAAATTTATAACAACAATGTATATATATTAACAGCTTCATAATCAAGCCTTGAATAAGTTTCAAAATGACCCAAAATGTTAACCTAGAATTAGCAATATGCTAGCACTTGTCAGAAGCTAAGAAGGCAATGTAAAAATCAACTTTAACAATTGCTTTTAGGAGCTTTTGCTGCTGCAATATATGGCTATAGCTTACTTTTGTAACAACAACAAGAATGCTAGTAAATTAGTCTAATATAGGGTTAGGAATAGTTAGCAAATAGCTTGAGGTAAATGGTTTCGGGGTTGTTTTCATCAATCAACCAAGTATAAGGTGTAAACCAGTGTCTTTAGGGATAATGTAGTCACTTTTTGCAGCAACAATCTTGAAGGAAACAAATGATAATGTGTGAACTAAAGACAAGAGGGAGAATGGTTGAGGTGTTGGTAACCCAAGGCCTCAATCACCAAACCCTAGAAGGAAAACGACTACTAGGAAGTAGGTAACCCTAGGCCCTAGCGGTTTTCCTTCTTCTTTAGCTCAAGCTTGAGACAAATAAAAACTTGATGAAGGAATGGTGTTAGAGTGCTACAAAGGTAGGGCTCTAGCACATGCTTCAATGGATAAGTCTTCTAGCAAAATCTAGTAGGTGGATAGCTATTGAGATAAGGACAATAACATGTGCTTAATCTCCTAGGGTTTTACACTACCAATTTCATGATCTTAGTAAATGAAAAGTAAAAGATACCATAACCATTCAAAGAAAGAAGAATTGCAGATTCTCACTTACATTCACCAAGAATAATCTAGCAATATGCCCTAGTTGAAGACTTTCCACCAAGAAAATGCCAAAATACACCAAGACAAGCCTCCTCCAAGAGTTGCGCACCACTTAATTTCAACCAATAAGCCTTAAAGAGGCCGAATTTCAGACCTCACTTGTGTGAGTCAATGAATCATGAATAAAAATGAGAGTTTGATCTCTTATTTATATAATACAAATGACCTTTAATTACATTTTAGGTCCAAAAAGGTCGACATGGCCAGTTTACATGAAAAATCCAGTTTTACATAAAATTGACAAATAAAACCCTGAATTCATCTTTGTAGGGTGACGTCATGCCCCTCCTAGGGAGACGTTGGCCTCCCTCTTGGAACGCTAGGCCTCCAAAGTGAAACGTTGGGGCTCAAAACCCCTCAGGAATTGCCACACGTGCCAACCAAAGCCGTCCTCATGCTGGAAACCTCAACTGGATGACGTCAAGGTTGTGAATGATGATGTCAGGGGCCTTCAAGGGCCAACGTCATGGTGGGAGGGCAAGACCCCCCTGGGTCCAGGCCTGCCAATGTGCCTCTGGTGGAACGTCCTCCCTTTTCTCTGGTGCAAGCCTCCGATATCTCTCTGCCCCTGGCTAGGATCTCAACATCCATCTGGTGGGATTTTAGCCCTATTAAGGTTCAAGCTAATCATCTCCCCATATGTACCTGTCTGTCGGGCATGGTCCTGTAGCAACAAGAAGTACGCCCTCCATGGGCTCATAAGTCACAGGGATCATAGCAATGTCAATCACATCTAATAATCAAGTTACCCAAACATGTGCATAAAACCCCCCTTTTCCTAGACAAGTGCTCAAAGACGTTATGCTACTCTACAAGCCAGGTTTGGAGAGGGTTTCAGGACGTCCTATTGGGCTAATTCTCCTTAGGTGTGGGGTGTTTCCAGGTGAAGACCAGTCTAGGTCATCTAAATGCATGAGATGGTATGGGGGATGTTTGGGCAAGGGGTGCAGTGATAACAGGGAAATGTAGGTCTTACCTGTGGGTGCCTCTGTAGAGGGTGAGCTGCACCTTGTCACGGATGCAATTGTTTCCTAGCCCATTCAATGCCTTTTTACTTTTTATCTTATTTCTTTTTCTTTCAAGAGAATAGCTGGGGGACACTGCCCTGGCGTTGCGACCAGTGGTGACAGTGTTACCCACAAGCATTTTACGAAGATGAGAAGGCTAGCTCGTGATGAGACCCCCTTTCTCTTGGCTACGCCACCAAGAGCCACTACCCTGGCATGGTGACCAGATGAATAATAGTGTCATACCACTACATGCCCATGGATCTAATAGGCTGGCTCGTGATGAGACCCCTATCCACCAACTAGGTCTTGAGTTTTATCTTTTTATGGGTCCCCCCTTTTTCTTGCTGATAATCCTTTTATTGCTTTCTCAGGGATCCCTGGGCAAAACATATCAAGGTTTGTTCTTTTGGCTTTTAACTTTTGCCAACTACTTTTACCCTCTGGGCCTTTAGCCCCTTCTTCCCACAAGGCAAGGTACAAGTTACAATCCTTACTAGCTTGGAAAACCCAATGCCCGAACCAATGTAGGTGATAGATGAGAGGGAAGATGATGAAAAGTGATAAGTATGGTGGGAATGGACAATGACCTTTCATAAACCCACCCAGTGGCAACTCACTCCTAAGGGAACGAACTTGCTAGGGTATCTTGTCACCCCCCCCAGGTATGGACAAGTCAAAAGACATAAAGTCCAAGCACATGTCATGAAGCAAAAGAGAATTAAATGCACATATTCAAATGTTTTGAGAATCAGAGTGACACATACCATGATACCCGAACTCATTACCTCATGGAGCAAGACCCATTGCTACTTCAGAACCAGGCCGATGGGATGGATGTTGTTGTTGTTGACAAAATGGAGGTGCTGAAGAAGAAGGATGGGCCCTCCAGGGCCAGGCTCAAGTTAATATGGCTCTCGGTACTCCATGTCTAGGACTTGTGGGCCTCAGGACATAATCTCCTTAGTTATCCCTAGGATAGGGGATAGCATGTGCAACACACCCTTTACAAAGGCACCCATAGATGAGACACTACAAACCCTCGTATGTCATGAACCCCATGCCCAAAAGTCTTCCCCCATCCATGACACTTCATCCACATGACTTAGAAGGAGGTCCCCTTGGGAAACACTCCTAAACTTGAGGAACGATTCACCCAATAGGTTGCTTTGTCAACCCTCCCATACCTAAACTTGGCAAATTGCATAGGGTCTTTGAGCATTTGTTTATTTTGATGAGGTAGTTTGGATGTGCTTGCTTAGATGGCTCTTTTATTGATTTGATTTACTCATCATGATGCATTTGACTTGAGACCCTTGGAGGGCGTATCCCTTTGTTTTTGCAAGACCTAGTTGATGGACAATTTTGGAAGAACAAGCCTAGCTTGGGCTTCCATGGGGTTTGTAGCCCACAGGTTGGATGCCAAGGGCCCACACTCCGAATGATGATGACATGCCTTTGGTGGCCTAGAGGACACCTTGGAGGATCTTGCTCAGCCCCTACATGCCAAACGACCTACTTGAAAGGGCCAAAACGTCACCCTAGGGCTAGGGTTTGATGGTGATTGGAGACACTTGGCACATTTTGAAGGAAGAGGACCATGGATTGTGGAAGAAAGGATTTGTTTGAAGACTATTGCCCTTTGGAGGCCTAGCTTTCCCTTCTGCAACTCAATGACTTGACCAAAAGTGCCAAACGTTGCCCAAAAGAAGGATGAAGTCATGTTTCTAGGGTTTCTCTTATGTGCAAAATTGGAATTAAATAATATTACTTTTGTAAAGGAGCAATATAAGGGCCTTTGACCCCTTATCTTGTGTTTTACCCTAAGTTTTGTGGACAAACATGTTTTAGAACATTTTGTATAAATAGAGATCAACTCTATTTCATTTTGACATAGCTCTCCCATTGTGAGAAACATATTGGCTGAAATTTTCGCTTTACTTGAGGATTTTTGGTATCTCTCTCTCTTGCAAATGATTTTTGGTGTATCTCTTGTTGAATGGATGAACTAAGGTGGTGAGCACCTCTTGAAGGCTTATGTTCTTGCTCTTGGATGGTAATTTGCTTGGTGACCTAGGGTTTGATCTCTCTCTCTCTCTTGGAATTGCTAAGGAAAATCTGCATTTGTTAGTTCTTTCTTGCTTATTCTTGGTCATTGTTGGTTGAAACCCTAGGAGGATTATGTTGTATACACCCTCCATTAAGCTTCATCTTATTTGCTAAGTTTATATGTCATTTTTGCAAGGGTTTCTAGGAGAAGTATGAGCGTGTACACCCTCCTAGATTTTCCTACTTTGATTGGCATGCCCTAGGGAGTAAGAGGATTTACATCCCTAGGGTTTTTGTTGGTCTAACTTGTACTTAAAGACTCCATTCACCCATATTTTAAAGGCACCAATATTTTTTTTTGCGTTGGAGAAATAAATTGTTTGCCTTGGTAAGCGTGTTTTGGTGGGATATCAATCTTGTTTAAGTTGGAATTATTTCTACAACATAAGGCTACAGCCATAAGGCTAATAAAGTATCTCTGCAACACTTGTTTATAACAACCTTACATTTGTGCTAAAGTCTTGCTCTTTCAGTCTTGAGTTATACTAGTCATATCTAGCTTAGCTCTTGTATCATTATCTTGACTTTTGGCACTTATTTAGCAGCTCTAATAATCAGTTGTTCACTGATTTATATTTTTGTTGACTGCTGCAATTAGGGACAACAAGCTTAACTTGCTTGTCCACCTAACACATAGCTCGTACAATTGTCTTTTCTTGTGTCTCGGGCAGGTACAAACACTTTCAACATGTATTCAAAGACTTGGCAACTTAAACCACTTCCGAGACGTGTCATCAAAGCCATCGTCCACGTAGCAACTTGACCTATAGGGGCATCCATTCATAAGTATCAATTTCCATCTCATTTACCCCTAGGGTCACCCGAGATTCCTCCCTTGAGGTGATCACTTCACCTCTAAAGAAACGGAATACCTATCTAAGGTGACAGTGGGTAGGTGTTCTCTTAGTTGTTGCCATATTGTGGTTTGGGTCGGGCTTTGCCCAACCTACAACTTGTGCGGTAACACCTTGCATGAATGAGAACACAGAGCACACCACTACAGAGGCTACTCTTAGCCTTGTTTGTAACCTCTTATTCTCTTGTTATATAAAGGAGAGGAGGGCACACTAGTTAGACAAGTAGTCAATATGATTTACAGTGGGAGCTTGTGAGGCACTGTTGTGTGAGTAGAGTATAATCGATGTAATCTTTCTTTTAATATAATAGAAAGAGATGTGATTGTTGCTACAAAATTTTAGTATGTTGATTCACAATTCTTGATCTCTCTTCTTTTAGATCTACTATCCGGTTGGTTTCCTTTTTGATCTAAATTGTCTACACTCTTGAATCTTCAATCCTTTGTTTCAGTAGTTACTAATTTGAAGTCTTCATAGGTCGTTTTCGAACTTTTCATTTTCAGTGGTAAAATTAAATTCTGTGAATGCAATTTTGTTATTAGGAGGTGAAAGTTCTACAAAACATATAATAAATACACAACAATTTAGAACATATCAATGTTTTTATTACTATACATAATATACAATGAAAAAAAAAGATATTCCTTACAATTATGTTTCGTATCATACATACTATGCATAGGAATTATAAGAAGTTACAAGAATGTCCATCCGGTTGCTAAAGGCGGGTCAGTTCATCTCATGGTGCGCAATGCGGGATAAATTGTTGGTGCATAGATGTAATGGTCCTCATGATGATCAACATTCCTATCATGCACATGTCGGTTAGGTGGGCACGCTTGGGCAGTTGAGGTGGGTGCAAGTAGGATGTTGAAGGGTGCACACATAGGTTGCTAAAAGTGTACATGTACAGGTGTTACGGGGAAATTCCCTTATGGCTATGGGTTAAAGCCACAATAGAGTGAGGACCTTTGAAAAGAAAACTCAATCCCTGAAAGTAGTTAAGCATAAAAGTACTAACTAATTAATCCTTGCAAATAGAAACAAAGACTTACCTTGTATCCTACATTTGATGTTGATCCACCGTTGAATCTTTTTGCTCCAAAAGTCCAATCCTTTCTCTTCTTACTTGCACACACATAGAGAAAGATGCTGCAAGAAGGAGGTAGTTATTCGAATAAGTAACTTTAAAGAAAATGACAATTAAAGCCACTTAGTATTCAATTTTTTTGGAAATTAAATGAAATAATCATTCAATAACAACTTAGAAGCGGATAGAAGAGAGTTCTTTTCAATAAATTAACAACAAAAATACGATTGTTATAACCTGCGTCTGTTGGTGGCACTGTTTTAGAATCTGGATCTGGATTCCTTCACCCAGGCCATTGACTATAGGTAGTGTTATCCCCAACTCCTAGGGATAACTAAGGAGATGATGTCTCAAGGCCCTCAGGTTTCACATGGAGTATCGAGAGACAGCTTGACCAACAATGTCCACTTGTACAGACAAAAACCCACCTCACCACCACAGCTCCAGGTTCGTCACGACAGTATCCACCACATCAACTGGCCTCCAAAAGACATTGGGTCTTGCTTCATGAGGTACAAGTCAGGTATTATGGTAAGTGTCATTTCAATATTTGAGGCATTTGAGTTTGTTGCATCTATTACTGCTTTTAGTTATGTGTCGTTTGCTTGGACATTATGCTCTTTGCCTTGTTTCACTTTGGTGGTTGACGTTGTGCCCTAGTAAGTGGGTCACCCTTAGGGATAGGGATGCTACTGGGAGGTCCTATTGACGAGTCATCATTCCATTCCTGACCATGTCACTTTCCACACTTCATCCCCTCATCTCCTTATCTTTTGGGATTTTCGGGTGTACTGACCCAAGAAGGGGTTGTCCCTCATTTCATGGGAAGAAGGGGATGAAGGCCCAGAGGCTTGTAGCTGGAAAAAGATAAAATCCAAACCATTAACCTTCTAGATGCTCGCCTAGGGATCTCGAGGACAATGAAACGTCTCTCATAAGAAACTGATGGGACCCATGAAAGAATAACTAATAACAAATGCCATCTAAGGAGGAGCATGTGTGGGCATTGTTTTTATTGCTTAGGTAGAAGCCCCACACATGTTTCCAACTTGGGGAAGCATGATGTGACCAGGGTAGACTCAAGGTGGGCACAATTTTTCATGCTTAGGTAGAAGCCCCACCTTGGCTTCGACTTGGAAACATCCTAAAAGAATAAAAGACAATAAATGAGCTTGAAAAAAGGTTGCATTGAAAACAAAAGTACAACACACCCTCTACAAAGGCACCCATAAGTGAGACACTACAACCCCTTGTATGTCGTGAACCCCATGCCCAAAAGTCTTCCCCCCATCCATGACACTCATCCACATGACTTAGAAGGAGTTCCCCTCGGGAAACTTCCCTAAACTTGAGGTACGATTCACCCAATAGGTCGTTTTGTCGACCCTCCCATACATAAACTTGGCAAATTGCATAGTGTCTTTGAGCATTGGTTTATTTTGATGAGGTAGTTTGGATGTACATGCTTAGATGGCTCTTTTATTGATTTGATTTACTCATTATGATGCTTTGACTTGAGATCCTTGGAGGGCGTATCCATTTGTCTTTACAGAACCCAACTGGTGGACAGTTTTGGAAGAACAAGCCTAGCTTGGGCTTCCATGTGGCTTGAAGCCCACAGATTGGATGCCAAGGGCCTATTATAGCACAAGTTGTAGGTTGGGCAAAGCCCGACCCAACCACAAAGGCAAGTGCTACAACTTGGGAATCCTACACCCAATGTCATCTCGATGTAGGTCCCGCACTTGGGAGGTGACTAAGGTCACTCCTGGGAGGCGATCCCAGAAACCCTAGGGAGAATGGAAAGGATGAAGGAAAATGTAAGGAGAAGTCCCTCGGAAGGTCAAGTGATGGAAGAAATGATTTGTTGGAAATGGTAAGTGAAGAGAGGTAAATGGATACCAAGTGAAGAGATAGTTGTCGGTGCACCTGTACTTGCCCGAAACACAAGAAAAGACACCTTGCAATGCTATGTGTTAGTATGGATCAGCAAGTTAAGCTTGCTGTCCCTAATTTGCAGCAGTGGATGACAGTTTATATCAGCAAATAAGTATCCAAATCAGCATATAAAGCACAAGATCGATTGGCAATATCATCAATGAATTTAGTAATCAATTATGACTTGAGCATAGCACTTTAAGATTGAATAAAGCAAGCTGTTATAAAATAATTTTCTGCAGTAAATTATCAGCCTTATGGCTGTAGCATTCAATGACATGCAAAAGCTAAATCAACCATAGAAAAATCCCCAAAACTAGCTTAAACAGTGCACTCTAGTTAGTGGAATTAGTGGCTAAAAGATGGAGGAAAGTTAGGGGCTAGTTAGTGAGATATTAACACCTAGGGTTAGTGTTTTCTGCTGCCTAATGGCTGTAGAAAACAAGTTAGTACAGCAATGAGAAATTATGGAAGAAAAGGGACGCCCTAAGGGAAGAAAAACCCACAAGGCATCAAGATCATTATCCAAAAGAGAAGCTTGTAAAGGTTGAAATTTCACATTTGTCGAGGAAAATGTTTTGTATCTCCAATGCAAATTAAAATATGATTAGTGCCTTACTATTGGGTTTATGGGGTCAAGACTCAATGGGCACAGGGCTCATGGAATACAAGGGGTCATAGTGTCTCATTCATGGGTGCCTTTGTAGAGGGTGTGTGGTACCTTCATCCGCAATGCACTTTTTCCAAGCCCATCAATTTTCCTTTTATCTTTCTTTCTTTATTTTCTTTCAATATAGCATAAGGAGAGGTTGAAGGTCATTTCCCTGGCGTGGTGACTAGGTGGTGGCAATGTCACCCACAAACACCTAATGGAAATGAGAAGGTTGGCTCGTGATGACACCCCCTTTCTCTCAGCCATGCAATTGAGAGCTATTACCTTGGTTTGGTGACCAGATGATAGTAATGTCATACCACTAGATATTCGTGGACGTGATAGGTCGGCTCGTGACGAGACCTCCTATCCTTCAACTAACCTCTTAAACGTTCTTTATTATATTGTGGGTCCCCTTTATTCAAAGATAATATTTTCATTGCTTTCTTGGGTGATCCCTGGGTGAAGCATCTGGAAGGTTTATACAAGACTTTTATCTTTTACCCAACAATAACCCCTCTGGGCCTTTAGCTCCTTCTTCCTATAGAATGAGGGACAACCCCTTCTTGGGTCAATACACCCTAAAATCCCACGAGATAAGGAAATGGAGGGGAATACTGATGGAAAGTGGTAAGTATGGTCGGGAACTGTATGTTGGCTCATCAAGGGAGTTCCCAATAGAAAACCCATCCCCAAGAAAGACCACTTACTAGGGCACAATGTCAACCACCAAGGTGAAGCAGGGCAAAAGGCATAATGTCCAAGCATATATCATGAAATCTAGAGCAATCTAAGATACAACATAATCAAATGGATTGAATATTGAAATGATGCTCACCATAATACTGACTTGTACCTCATGGAGCAAGGCCCACTGCTTTTTGGAAGCCAATTGATGTGGTGGATGCCATGTGCAAAACTGTGACCATCTGTGGTGGTGAGTGAGTTTTCCATCTATTCAAAAAGGTACTGCTGGTCATGTAGTCTCTCGACATTCCATATCTGCAACTTGAGGGCTTCGATACATAATCTCCTTAGTTATCCACAAAATGGAGATAACAGGGCCCACATGCCGAATGACGAAGACATGCCTTTGGAGGCCTGGAAGACATCATGGAGGACCTAACCTAGCCCCTACCACCTGAATGTTTTGCTTAAGAAGGCCAAAACATCACCCTTGAGGGCTTGACGTCATAGTAGGGCTAGGGTTTGGTGGTTGTTGAGGACACTTGGCACATTCTGAAGGAAGGAAGCCATGGATTGTGGAGAAGAGATTTGTATCGAAGACACGTGGCATTTGGAGGCCTAGCTCACCCTTCTCCTAGTCCAATGACTTGAAAAAGTGCCAAAACGTCACCCTAGAAGGGTGATGTCTTACTTAGGGTTTTACTCATGTGCAAATTATGAATTAAAAAAGTATTGTTTTATGTAAAGGGGCAAGATTAGGGCTGTTGACCCCTATTCTTGTGTTTTACCCTAACTTTGTGGACAAACTATGTTTAGAACATTTTGTATAAATAGAGATCATTTGTATCTCATTTGGATCATAGCTCTCCCATGTGGAGAAGGATATTTGGCTGAAATTTTTGCCCTACTTGGGAAAATTCATTCTGTCTCTCTATTGTGATATGGTTTATCTCTTGTCTTGTGGAAGGAAGTCATGTGCTACTCTTGGAGGTTCTTTCTCTTTTCTTTGGTGATGAAAATTGCTTGGTAACTAGGGTTTTGTCTTGGCATTTCTTGGAATTGGTAAGGAAAATCTGCACTTTGTTAGGTTTCTTTCTTGTTCCATGCTTGTTATTGGCTAGATCCTTGGAGGAGTATAAGGATTTACAACCTCCACCCATTTTTTATCATTATTGTTTGTTGAAAAGGCTATTTCAAAGGTTGCTAGAAGGAGTAAAAGGGTTTACACCCTCCTAGACTTTACCTTGTTAGGGTTGCTATCTCAAGGGAGTAAAAGGGCTTACACCCCTTGAGATTTAGTAGTCCTAACATAATACAAGAAGAATCCACAACCCATTTGGCAAGGCACTATTCTTTTATTGCATTGGAGAAATAAATTGCTTACATTACGAGATATTGAATTTGTTCAAAGTGGAATCAATTCTTTGCCTTAATCGCTTGCTTGAGCCACTAGGGCGTTTTGATTGGTCAAGGATATATTGCTGCTGTTATAAACTTATGCTACAGCCATTAGGGCTCCTGCAAACTCTCTTTTTCAAGATCAATTTCTCACTCTTTTACTGTTGAAAATAGTTGGAAAGTTGCTATTGTTAATATACTTGATGTTGGCTATTGTTGAGAAATTTTTTGGCTAATTCCTTGGGGTAAAAGTTGCTGCTGTAGAAAATCTTTGCTACAGCCATTTGGCTGCTCTGAAAAAATCTCTGAAAACATCTTTTTGCAGCCCTAATTCACCATCAAAGCTTGTGCTAAAGTAATGGGAATTAGTTCGCATGTTTAGTGCTTCATTGCCCAATAAATACTTGATGCTTTTGATGGTTATTTCTGGAGTAAGTAATTGATTTTCTTGCCGATATGTATTTTTGTTGACTGCTACAAATAGGGACGGCAAGTTTAACTTGCTTGTACACCTAATATATATTGCGTATAGTTGGTTTTTCTTGTGTCTCGGAAAGGTACAAACACTCTCAATAGGTACCCAAGTACTTGGAAACTTTAAACCACTCCCGAGACTCATCCTTAAGCCTTCTTCCATCTATTAACTTGACCTATATGGACTTTCATTTCATCATCTCACTTTTTGTCTCATTTCCCCCTAGGGTCACTCGAGATTCCCCCCTTGTGGCGATTTTCATCATCACTAAAGTGACCGGAATACCTATCCAAGGTGACAGCGGGTAGGTGTTCTCTTAGTTGTCGCCATTTTGTGGTTTGGGTTAGGCTTTGCCCAACCTACAACTTGTGCGATAACATGTAGCACCTCCGATTCTAATGCTTTTGTGGGCCCAAAGAATACAAATAAGATTCTTCTTGAACAGATTCATATAGTAAAGGAAGGCTGGAAACAAAGGTTTCCAGGTCTGAGGAAATGAATGAACAGTGAGGGAATAAGGGCTTGTAGACGTGGTAATAAATTGCTAGCATTATCTCGCTTCAAGTATGATTCTCCTTCTCCTCTAGCCTTAGGCTCATTTTATACCATCTCCAAGTGATTGGAGTGGTTACAAACAATTGTGTACAGGAAATAGGAGGTCAAGAACTGGGTAAACCTGTGAACCCTGCCCAAAATTACACAAAATATAATTTTTTTGAGCAAAATTAAGGTGTATGCGCTTTGCAATGGAGCAACATGCGTACATGCCCAAACATAATGTTTTTTGAAGAATCTAGAGGAGGAAAGGGGGATTAATGTCTGCAAGTGGGAAAGGAAAAGGCCAAACATGTCATCCATGCATATGTGGTGGCAATTGATGCTATAACAACAGGTTGGAGCTTGGCGCATGCAACATGAATTTTGTTTAGGAAATGTTGTAGAGGTTTTACAGGTGTAGGGTTATTGTCCCTTTACCTTGCTCATTAGCGGCAATGAGAGGCTGCAAAGGGCACTGCCCCTTGGACCCTGAAGTGCATTACACACTGCGGTCTTGCATGGGTGCACATACTGGGAGTGTTGTGGTGGTTTGGTTGGAGGAGGTCAGTGTTGAGGCTTTTTGACACATGTAAGACTGTGCTATAGATACCTAAGTTGCATTGACATGGATATGGAGATAGTAGGGGACAGAAACGACAAATTTTCAGAAATCCAAATAATTTACACACACACACACACACATATATATAAAGACATAAAAGGTTCAGAAATGCTAGACAATGCAAATAATGTTCTCTGATTATACACTTATCAGGATTGCTCCCACACAAGAAAAGATGGCACATGGATATGTATTTTTGAGAACGGATATATTTATTTTTCAATTTTGGGGGACAAAAAGTGGATTGTTTTCGCTAGGAACGTTTCCTAATTCCTGCAACATTGACAAAATATGGTTGAAACGGTCCTGAAACAATGCAACAGTCCTGAAAACGACATTTCCAGAATTCGATATTGTCGTGAAATGTTTCAAGGCTGTATTTGCAACGTATCCTCTCTGTTTCAGTATGTGGAACATTGAACAACATTTGAGGCACGACACCCAGACGTTTCCGATAACTTAGCTGGATTTGCGTGGTTGTGCTTGGATCACTCAACTTCTGGGATCCGTCGATTTCTGTCTCTTCCTATGAATTTATTTGTCCAGTCCTCCATCTTCATATTTCTTTAATCTTTGTTCTTCATTGGTGAGCAAATTATAGCTTCTTTAAATGATTATGAGAGAAATACATGTTGAGGTCACATAATTTTGATACATGTGTAGAAGGCTGTTCCATAAATTAGTTAAACATTCTTTATCTTTGATAGTTGTTTCAATGGCCAACAATTCATTTTGAGGTTGGGGTGGTAGGTACAAGAGGGGTCATCCTAGACCCGAGAGGACATCAAGTAGTTAAGTATGCATGGATCCTAGGGAAAGCTACCAATAATCAAGCAAAAGAATACACCCTCCTCAAGGGAGTCCAACTAGCTAAGACATGGAGCCTTCTAGCTTCAAGCAGAAGAAGCTTTCATTAGTGAGAACTAGAAGCCTCAGGCACTACATTTTCGTGTTTTTGGTTGTCTAGTTTATATTCGTGTTCCTGTGGAGAAAATGACTAAGCTAGAACCCTCTACTATCAAGGGGAATTTTATTGGATATAATTAGACTTAAAGGCTTATTGGATCTACATTCAAGAGTAGTGAGAGACAATGGTTAGAAAATAAGCAAATTTTGATGAGGATGGATGGTCTTCAAACTTTCAGGAGCCTCCCACAAAGATTGACGAAGGTGAAAAGGTTTCCACCCATAAATTTAATCTGAAATAGAAGGAGAAACCACATGTATATCAACAAGTTTTTTGTCAAGGAACAAAGGCCTAATTACCATCTAGTTTAGTTTGTAGGATTCACAAGAACAAGTGGGAGCACCTAAATCTACATTTCTGGTGAGTCATCCACCTAAAACGTTTCCTACTTATGTTGCACTAATGTCTTCTATTCTTGAGGTGGAGCCTTCTAGCTTCAAGGAGATAGTTGCAGAGAAGGTATGGCGGGATGCCATGACAAAGGAGTATAACTCCATTTTCAAGAATGATGTGTGGGAGATAGTTCCAAAACCTAGTGAAATCAGTGATTGATTTCATGCATGTAGCTAATGGGAGCATTGAAAAGTTCAAGGAAAAATTTGTTGGCAAAGGATTCTACTAGAAAGAGACAATTGACCTTGACAAGACTTTTTACTCTAATTGCAAGAGGTTTTGAGATCTAGGGGAAAGCGACCTAGGATTGGAAGGTTACAGGTGAAGTCTTCCTTCAACAAGGAAATTGTAACTCAAAGATTTTGAAGATATTCCAGAGTACAAAGTGGAGCAATGGTTCTTGTTTATATTCCTTCATATTTATATGTGGCCAACATTTTGATGAAGCCCTTAACAAAGGGGAAGTTCGATTTGTAGACAAAGAAGCTTTGTTTGATGGAGAACACATTCCTTGCAAAGAGGGAGTGTTAGCTTATCTTGTTTCGGCAAACCTAATCTCCATTACCCTTCAACTAGTTGACCAATTGAGCAATTGAGCACTTGACTTGTGTTGGAGGTAGGGCATATCACCTTGAGAGTGATTCTTGTTGATAGAGAAACACTTATTTAAGGAGATGGTTTCCAACTATTGTTAGCACATATGGGGCGCACCTCATGAAAGAGATTCTCATGCATGCTCATTTATGAAGACATGAATTCTAGCTATTGTTAGCACATGTGAGAGATACACCTCATGAGAGATATTCTCATGTGTGTATGCATATTTATGTAGAGGTGTGGGGTGCATTCATTTTGGGAATTTCACATTCTATTCCTAGCACGCGGGGCACATACATTTATTATAGTAGTTAGCTCTTGCATATGGTGCATTATTTTGGGAGAGATTCCCTCATTCATGGTGTACTTACCATGTGACCGACATTGCATGCATAGCACAACTACTCCAAGAGTTACTCTTCATGCATGGTGCATTCATTCCATGCATGCGAGGCACATTAACCTAGGAGGTTTATTTGCTAATCATAGCACTCAAGTGAGGTGCATCACTTGAGAAGGATTCCCTTGCATGAATGAGAACATGGAGCACACCACTACAGAGGCTACTCTTAGCCTTGTTTGTAACCTCTTATTCTCTTTTTATATAAAGGAGAGGAGGGCACACTAGTTAGACACGTAGTCAATATGATTTACAGTGGGAGCTTGTGAGGCGTTGTTGTGTGAGTAGAGTAGAATTGATGTAATCATTCTTTTAATATAATAGAAAGAGATGTGTTTGTTGCTGCAAAATTTTAGTACGTTGATTTACATTTCTTGATCTCTCTTCTCTTAGATCTACTATCCGGTTGGTTGCCTTTTTGATCTAAATTGTAGTATCTACACTCTTGAATCTTCAAGCCTTTGTTTCGGTAGTTACTGATTTGAAGCCTTCGTAGGTGGTTTTCAAACTTTTCATTTTCAGTGGTAAATTTAAATTCTTTGAATGCAGAGTTGTTATTAGGAGGTGAAAGTTCTACAAAACATATAATAAATACACAACAATTTAGAGCATACCCATGTTTTTATTACTGTACATAATATACAATGAAAAAAAAAAGATATTCCTTACAATTATGCTTTGTATAATACATACTATGCATAGGAATTATAAGAAGTTACAAGAATGTCCATCCAGTTGCTAAAGATGGGTCAATTCATCTCATGGTGTGCAATGCAGGCTAAATTGTTGGTGCATAGATGTAACGGTCCTCATGATGTTCACGTTCCTATCATGCACAAGTCGTTTAGGTGGGTGCGAGTAGGATGTTGAAGGGTGCACACATAGGTTGCTAAAAGTGTACATGCATAGGTGTTATGGGGAAATTCCCTTATGGCTAGGGGTTAAAGCCACAACAAAGCGAGGACCTTTGAAAAGCAAACTCAATCCCTGAAATTAGTTAAGCATAAAATAACTAACTAATTAATCCTTGGAAAGAGAGACAAAGACTTACCTTGTATCCTACGTTTGATGTTGATCCACCGTTGAATATTTTTGCTCCGAAACTCCAATCCTTTCTCTGCTTACTTGCACAAACACAGAGAAAGATGCTGCAAGAAGGAGGTAGTTATTTGAATAAGTAACTTTAAAGAAAATGACAATTAAAGCCACTTAGTATTCTAAACTTTTGTAAATTAAATGAAATAATCATTCAAAAACAACTTATAAGTGGATAGAAGACAGTTCTTTTCATTAAATTAACAACAAAAATACGATTGTTACAACCTGCATCTGTTGGTGGCACTGTTTCTAAACCTGGATCTAGATTCCTCCACCGAGGCCACTGACTATAGGTAGCACCTCTGACTTCAATGCTTTTGTGGGCCCAAAGAAGACAAATGGGATTCATCTTGACCAGATACATATAGCAAAGAAAGGCTGGAAACAAGGGTTTCCAGGTTTGAGGAATTGAATCAGCAGTAAGGGAATAAGGGCTTGTAGATGGGGTAATAAATTGCCAACATTATCTCGCTTCAAGTATGATTCTTCTTCTCCTCTAGCCTTAGGTTCATTTTATACCATCTCCAAGTGGTTGGAGTGGTTACAAACAATTGTGTATGGGCAATAGAAGGTCAAGAACCAGGAAAACCTGTGAAACCCGCCCAAAATTACACAAAATATAATTTTTTTGAGCAAAATTAAGGTGTACGCGCTTCGCAATGGAGCAACATGCGTACATGTCCAAAAATAATGTTTTTTGAAGAATCTAGAGGAGGAAAGGGGGATTAATGTCTGCAAGTGGGAAAGGAAAAGGCCAAACATGTCATCAATGCATATGTGGTGACAATTGATGCTATAACAACAGGTTGGAGCTTGGCACATGCAACATGAATTTTGTGTATGAAATGTTGTAGAGGTTTTATAGGTATAGGGTTATTGCCCCTTTACCTTACTCATTAGTGGCAACAAGAGGCTGCAAAGGGAACTACCCCTTGGACCCTGAGGTGCATTATATAATGTCCCCACTTTGGGACATCATTACATTTCAGGGTGTTATGATGACCAGAGCAGCCAGATGGATGTTAGGGCCAGTACAGTGACTATTGAGGGATATTTTGGGGTCTGTCTTGCATCGCTCATCCTATTTCATCATTATGATCCATTCCGCACAGATTGGCTTTGGTTCCGTTGCATTCCGACGATTTCCATGATTTTGAGTATTTTGAGCTATAAGTTAATTAAATTCACTGAAGAGGTCATTTTGGGCACAATACTTGGAGGAACCTCTTAGTGTAATAGCTCATTGGAATCGGGAGGAACAACACTACAGGATAGGATGGTGAAAAGTGACTTTCAGTGGCTAGGGAAGCCACAAGGAGAGATAAGGTGTTTTTCAGAGGTAAAAAGGTTAATTAATTAATTAAAGTGATTTGATTAATTAATTGATAAAATGAAAGTCACTTTGGAGGGACAAGGTGAGCAGGAAGCATAAAGGAGAGGCAAGGGCCTCTATTCTCTCATTCATGTATGATTATCTTTTGATATCTGGCTTCTAGCTAGTGAGTCCATATCTTGGGGGTTTTGAGGGTTTTGACTTAACAAACCCTAGAGGACGATTCGGTGGTGAAAGATTCCACCTAGCTTGTCCCAAGCTTGGTCTCGGGGATGCAATACTTCCCCACACCATTCTAGTTCAGATCTACTCAGTGCAGGAGGGTTCTACACCAGCCACAGGCACAGGAAGAAAGAGAGGGCGCACCATTGGGGGTTTCCAGCAAGGGGGGCGCACCATCCATTGAGAGAAGTTCGTTCCAGGTGATTGGCAGGGATTTTGGAGATTCTAGCACTTGGGTTTTCATTGCAGGGTCTTGGCCATTAGATCTAGTGCATTCCAGAGAAGTTTTATGTGCCATTTGATTTATTGGATGCATTGAACGAATTGGAGGAGAGGAGCACACTTCAGAAAGTGATTTAGCTATTTGGTAGATCAGATCTTCATCATTTCGCTTGGGACTTCACCAGGGAGGTAACCGAGCCCCGATCTATCATTCTAGTGGTTTTGTGGAGCATTTGGAGGCCTCTAGGAGGTAGGCCGAATTATCTAGGGTTTCAGGCATCCAAGGGGGCACACCATTCCTTGGAGGGAGGTTAGATCCATGACTTTGACAGGGATCTTGGATATTTGAGCACCTGGGTTGTTCTTGCAGTATCCTGATCTACTAGTCTACTTAGTTTGGGCTCATTTGGAGGCTTCCTTCAGTTAGGCTGAATTATTGAGGGTCTTCAGTCATCCAGCAGGGCGTAGCATCATCCAGCTTGGTGGTTTGGCACTTCATACGGCCTAGATCTCAGTCTTGTAGTGGTCTTCCTTGTTATTTAGCCTTTGGAGGCTTACATTGTCTTATCAGAGAATTTTGTAGCAGCTCTTATTATGTTGATTGGATCCATCTGTTGATCATTCCAGATCTGCATCATTCTTGTATTCAGGGGCTTCTTCTATTTATGAATAATATCAGATCTGAGGTATTTTGGATTGTCTATCATATTGTTGATCTTGCATATGGTTGAGGTATGTTCCATTATTGTATCTTTGTGTTTATTGCTGCAAACATACATTAAAGTCATCAGTATAACCCTAGCGCAACCTAAGAGACAATAATAAGCCAAGTGTTTGACAGAATGCCACAACCAGAAAAAGTTTAAAATTCATGCAAGACGTGATGTTCCTGGCATATTGGCTTGGGAACATTACACATTACACGTTGCGGTCTTGCATGGGTGCACATACTGGGAGTGTTGTGGTGGTTTGGTTGTAGGAGGTCGGTGTTGAGTCTTTTTGACGCATGTAAGACTGTGCTCTGGATACCTAAGTTGCATTGACATGGATATCGAGACAACATGGGACAGATATAACAAATTTTCAGAAATCCAAATATTTTACACACACACACATACAAAAGACATAAAAGATTCAGAAATGCTAGACAATGCAAATAATGTTCTCTGATTATACACTTATCAGGATTGCTCCCACACAAGCAAAGATGGCACATGGATATGTATTTTTGAGAACATAAATATTTGTTTTTCAATTTTGGGGGACGGAAAGTGGATTTTTTTGCTAGGCATGTTTCCTAAATCTTGCAACGTTGACAAAATCTGATTGAAAGGGTCTTGAAATGGTGTAGCAGTCCTGAAACGACATTTCCAAAATTTGATATTTTCATGAAATGTTTCAAGGTCGTATCTGCAACTTATCCTCTCTGTTTCAGTATATGAAACACTGAACAACTTTTGAGGCACCACACCTAGATGTTTCCAATAACTTAGTTGGATCCGCGTGGTTGTGCTTGGATCACTCAACTTCTTGGATCCATCGATTTTTGTCTCTTCCTATGAATTTCTTTGTCTAGTCCTCCATATTCATATTTCTTTAATCTTTTTTCTTCATTGATGAGCAAATTATAGCTTCTCTAAATGATTCTGAGAGAAATACATGGCGAGGTCATGAAATTTTGATACATGTGTAGAAGGTTGTTCCATAAATTAGTTAAAAAATATTTTTCTTTGATAGTTGTTTCAATGGCCAACAATTCATTTTGAAGTTGGGGTGGCAGGTGCGAGAGGGGTCATCCTAGACCCAGGAGGACATCAGGTAGTTAAGTATGCATGGAGCCTGGGGCAATCTACCAATAATCAAGTAGAAGAACACCCGCTCTTTAAGGGAGTCCAACTAGCTAAGAGGCTACAATTGCAACATTTATCATTATTGGGGATTAAAAGAACACTATTCGAACTATGATCAAAGGAGCCACCCCCGATGTTTATCTAAGTAAACATCATAAAAAAGGCTAACTTAGAACTAGCAAGCATTCCCAGGTCTCATTTTACCATGTCAAAAGGGAAAATAACCAATGGGATGATACCCAAGCAAACTTGGCAATAACTCTACCAAAAAGGGATATTAACATAAATGGGAGCCTGTCTCATCATCAAATCCCATAATCAATGTACATCAAGTCCAATGTAATGCATGTCACATGGGTGTCGTATTCTCACGGCTCCCCCGATGTCATAACATCATGGGTATCGCCTGGAATATGCACAATACCTTTCATCTCCACACCAAATATTTCCATAGTGCTTTCTCCACTCGTGCAAGGTGGGATAATCAGGGCAAGGTACATTACAGTTATGAAGGAAGATTTGGTTGATACAATGGATTCAAGGCTTGTTGCAGGGTCTGGGCACGATCCAAGCTCGTGCATAATCATCACTGAGAGCGGAAGTCTTGGTTCAAGTGTGGGCATTGCTATAGCACAAGTTGTAGCTTGGGGAAAGCCTGACCCAACCACGAAAGCAGTGCTACAACTTGGGAATCCTACACCTAATGTCACCTCGATGTAGGTCCCGCGCTTCAAGGGTGACTAGGTCACTCTAGGAAGGAGATCCCGGTGACCCTAGGGGGAATGAGATGGGGATGGATAGAGATGGAAGTGGATCCCCTAGAGGTCAAATCTAAATGGAGTGAGATGTGGAAAGAGATGCCTTGTAATTCAAGTGATTGTTGCCCCAAAGGTATAGTACTTCTCCGGATGATTGTACCTACCCAAGACACAAGAAAATCCAACTTGCAACGATATATGTTAGTATGGATCAGCAAGTTAAGCTTGCTGTCCCTAATTTGCAGTAGCAGATAACAGTTTATATCAGCAAATAAAGCATTCTAAATCAGCATGTGAAACATAAGATCAATCATCAATATTATCAATAAATATGGCAATCAATTATGATTGAAAAATGACACTTTGAGGCTAAATAAAACAAGCTGTTGTAACATGTATTTTCTGCAGAAAATGCAGCCTTATGGCTGTAGCTTTCAATGGTATGCAGCAACAAAATCAACCACAGAAAAGTGCAACAATTAGTCCAAAAGATGCGCCCTAATTAGTAGAGTTAGTGTGCAAAATTTAGGAGCTAGTCTAGGGTTAGTTTAGGAGTTAAGAGTGAATTAGTAGCTAGGGTTATGCAGCCTTAATGGCTGTAGGTTAAAGTTCGTAACAACAATTTAAGTAGTGGGAGAGAGGGGACACCCTAGTAGGGGAAGACTCCTCTCAATGTGGCAAACCAACTCCAAGCAAGAGATTGTTCAAAAGACAAAAATTCATGTTTCCCAAGGCAATGATTTTATATCTCCAATGCAAAAAATAGATGACTAGTGCCTTTACTATTGGGTTAATAGAGTCAAATAAATGAACTAGAGATGCTACTTCCTTGCGGGTGTAAATCCTCTTACTTCCCAAGGCAAGTATCTCTAGTTAGGGTTTAAGAATGAGGGGTGCAAATCCTCTTACTTCCTCAAACAAACCCTTGCAACATCAATGAACTTTAAGTAATAAATGATGGAGACTAGAGTGGGGGTGTAAATACTCTTACTTCCCACTTAGCTCCTAGCACAAGAATCCTTGACTTGAAAAAATGATAGCATAAGAGTAGAAGACCATACCAAAATCAAGAAATATGCTAAGACAATCCACCATAAAAGCTAGAAAACATCCATCCAAGGCTAGCACCTCACTCCTCCATCAACCATTCACAAAAGATGGCCATACACAAGTGCAAAAGAGACAAATATGCCAAGTGTAGCGAAAATTTCAGATCAAGTCCTCTCACAAGAGGGAGAGTTGTGTCCAAATGAGATCTTATGATCTCTTATTTATACAAAATGTCACTAAGCTGACTTGTCCATATATGAAGGGGTAAACCACAAGACTAGGGGTCAACAATCCTAATCTTGCCCCCTTTAACAAAGTAATATTAAACAATTCATTTAAAGTTTCACTTTTGCACAAATAAAACCCTAATTTTACATGGACGTCACCCCTTTAGGGGACGTTTTACCACTTGGGACAAGTCGTTGGTGTTGGAGAAGCTATGGTAGGCCTCCGAAGGCCACATGTCAACCATCTATGCAATCTCCTCATGGCCAAGGTCTCATCCTCCTCAAAATGCCCATGTGTCAATGTGTGGCAACAACACCACCAAACCCTAGCCCCCAAGTATAACGTCAAGCTCAAAAGGAAGACGTTTTGCCCTTCCTAGGAAAATCGTTTGGCATGTGAGGGTTGGGCTAGGTCTTCCACATCATCTTCTAGGTCTTCAATTCTTCATCTCTGTGATCTGGCATGTGGACCCTCGGCATCCAACTTGTGGGCTTGCAGCCCCATGGAAGCCCAAGCTAGGCTTGTTATCCCAAAACTGTCCACCAACTAGGTCCTGCAAAGACAAATGAGCACGCCCTCCAAGGATCTCAAGTCATAACATCATGATAAGTGAATCCAATCAATAAATGAGCCAGCTAAGCATGTGCATCAAAGATCACTATATCAAACAATCAATTGCTCAAAGACACAATGCGACTTGTCAAGCTTGAATATGGGTGGGTTGATGAGGTATCCTATTGGGTAGATCTTGCCCTAGGTCAATGAGAGTTTCCAAGAGATCCCTTTCTAAGCCATGTAAAGTGGGTGAAGTGGTTGGGGTCAAGACTCAATGGGCATAGGGCTCATGGCATACAAGGGGTCGTAGTGTCTCATTCATGGGTGCCTTTGTAGAGGGTGTGTGATACCTTCGTCCGCAATGCACTTTTTCCAAGCCCATTAATTGCCATTCTTTATTCTTTCATAATTTTAAGGAGAAGTTGAAGGTTACTGCTTTGGAGTGGTGACCAGATAATGGCAATGTCACCCACAAACACCTAGTGGAAATGAGAAGGCTGGCTCGTGACGAGACCCCCTTTCTCTCAGCCATGCAACTGAGAGCCATTGCCCTGGTTTGGTGACCAGATGATGGCAATGTCATACCACTATATATTCATGGACGTGATAGGTCGGCTTGTGATGAGACCTCCTATCCTTCAACTAAACCTTTTAAGCATTCTTTATTATATTGTGGGGGTCCCCTTTACTCAAAGATAAGCGTTTCATTGCTTTCTTGGGTGATCTCTGGGAGAAGCATATGGAAGGTTCATAAAAGGTTTTTATCTTTTACCCAACATCAATCCCTCTGGGCCTTCATCGCCTTCTTCCCATAGAATGAGGAACAACCCCTTCTTGGGTCAATACACCCTAAAATCCCAAGAGATAAGGAAATGGAGGGGAATAATGACGGAAAGTGGTAAGTATGGTCGGGAACGGTACACTGGCTCTTTAAGGGAGTTTCTATTAGCAAATCCATCCCCAAGGCAGACCACTTACTAGGGCACAATGTCAACCACCAAGGTGAAGCAGTGCAAAAGGCATAATGTCCAAGCATATATCATGAAATCTAGAGCAATCTAAGATACAACATACTCAACTGGCTTAAATATTGAAATGATGCTCACCATAATATTGACTTGTACCTCATGGAGCAAGGCCCACTGCCTTCTGGAAGCCAGCTAATGTGGTGGATGCCATCTGGAAATACGTGACCATTTGTGGTGGTGAGAGGGTTTTCCATCTATGCAAAAGGGTACTGCTGGTCATGTAGTCTCTTGACACTCCATATCTGCAACTAGAGGGCCTCGAGACATAATCTCCTTAGTTATCCACAAAATGGGGATAACAAGCACGATCATTCTAGATTGGAAACACGAGATCTTTAGCATGAGACTCACAGACAAGGAAGTACTGATCCCTTCTGGCATTGATGAGAAGTCTGGTTATCCGTTTGGTGATCACTGATGACCGTTCCACAATGTGCAAGGACATAACGAGAATTAGGAAGCATGCAGTGCAGAGGTAGAGCAAATGTTTTCAATTCAGGAAGGTGGCAGCAATTCAATAGCAATTCGTGGGATATGCTAGCTCAGTTCATAGAGAAAGGTTCTCTTCCCTCAATCCTCTGCTGCTGTCGAAGTCTCCCTCAGTCAGGGCATATTACAGTCCGCTCTCTGTTAAGAGAGGATCTCCTGTCAGCCACGATTCCAGGTCTTATCTCTCCCTGGAAAGCTCAAGGAACTTGGTCATGTAAAGGAGGCGGGAAGTAACAATCATTTGTGCTATCGATTCAGGGCGTCGACTCTTCCAGCATGTCTCAACGTCACTCGCGGTTTCAAGATCTCGTCTCAGCAGTGGAAGCTCTGGAACAGGAAGTGCATCAAACTCAATTGGACCAGCGATCTTTGTCAGCACGGGTCTCACAAATTTTAGATATCCTCATTCAACATCGGGATGCTATGCGTCAGCAGAATGATGAATTGGAAGCCATCAGAACTCAAGTGGAGCAATTGCAGCTTCAGAGGGTGCAGTTTCCACCAGCACTTGAAGAATCAGCATCTAGCAGTGGTTCCTCCCAGCAGCAGGTCAATCACGCTTTGATTTGAACCAGCTAGTACTAGAACAGGAAATGCAAGATGAAGAGCAACCCCACCCACCTCAGTCGGGTACTTATGTATTTCAGGATTATACTCATACTGGGCGTTTTTAACTGTAGTTATTCTACAAAATTTTGGAATGTAAGCAAATTTTGCATAGTCCAGGTAGATATAAGAGGAGATAAGCCGGCAGTAGGAATGTTATGGATGAAATCCTTACAGCTGAATTTTGGGACTCTGATTGTACGTTTTTGCATGCCTAGGCCGCACTTTTTTGATTAATAATATCTTCCAGTTCTTGTTCAGAAAAAAAAAGAGTTCATTTTGAAGTCCTTGAATCTACTGAAGATGTTCTGTTACATAATCCGTTTCGAACATCTTCAAATTTGACAACTTATTTCTTAATTGTAAGATCCCAGGCTCGTTGCCGTTTCATATGAACTCCTTAATTTTAACTAAGCTTATGTAGTCCTCAAGTGCAAAATTTATAAGAACCAGGGCATTTTTGTTCTTGTAATTGTTGATCGGTCATTGTATGAGACAGTCCTCACCATCTTCTGCTTCCAAGTCCGGATAATTTTCCCATTCAATTTATGAGAGTCAGGCATCCAAAACTGTGAATACCTTTTAAGTCTACTTATACCTCTGGCAAAAAACGGATACATTGCTCCATATGACTCTTGACTGTTAAAGGCTGCTTATCACTCCAGAATTAAGTATCTCACCTTATTAGTCCCTTTTACGGAGTAATAAAAAATAATGCTGCCTCTGATTGCCTCTCGAAATATATGTTTTCTGGACTTGGGATATTTGCAAAGATATGCTAACGGCAGTATGCTGCCACTTTGAGATAACCCAGCCTGAACTGTCGAGACTCACTGTCTGCCAAAATATTTCTTCACGGGTTGTCTACTGAAGTCAACCGCTGGTCATTGTAAATGACCACTCGAAAAACAAATATTTATGCCATTGTTCGAGTTCGGAATATGTTGGGTCTGAACAGATCTGTAATATTTTGCTGTTGCCACGATATATAATATATCTGGGCTGCGGTTGACGTGTCTCGATGTCGTGTACAGTATGCTCTGGGGAACGCCTTGTTGATCATCGACTGTAATGTTTTTAAATTTTTTCTTTTAATTTAAATTTTTTCTTTTAATTTTAATGTTGCCGCTGCGCTGTCCTGTGTGTGGGTGTTGGTTAGCTGCTACCGTGACCTGCTGTATTTAGGTGTCATCCATTTTCGACTTTTATATCTAGAAGAAGAAATGATTTTAACGAGGCTAACAATAGTTTATGGGACAGATCGTCTCACAGATTGATTTCTGCAATTTAGTCCTTTTCTTCTTCAACTTGATGATGAGCTCCCCCAATTTCTCCCCTGTCCCCTCGCTGAATAAATTATTCCACGAGTTAGCTGTCAAGATATTTATATAGTTGTCCCTGCTGTCTTTGAAAGCTTCACACTCTAAAATGAAATGTTTTTCTGTTTCCACTTTTCTGGAGGTGCAGAACACACACACCCTTTCTTCCCAAGCTTCTTTTGGTCTTTTCTAATGCCCAGTTTCACAACGGCGTTGATGGGAATTGGTTCTTAATTGAGCAATAAGCATTTTGGCTCTCCAAGATATGTTGGCCCCAATGTACGCTTTTTGATGATGATTATATGTGGGGTTTCTTTCTCCTGAGCCCTTTATCCCAAGTTCGCTTGTGGAACCTATTAATAACAAAAGCCTTTATCTCTTTAGTGTCCGTAGGGCACTTGCTCAAGTGGATATCTCATTTACTAAGCCATTTAATATTTTGTCTCATCCACGTCTTCTTTCTTTTTGCACAATGTCACAATGTCTGTGTTCAATTTGCTCAATATTTTTTAGATATCTTATGAGACGCACCATAACAATTGCTTCAATAAGAACAGCCTCCATTTCACTCAACATGATATCATAAGGGACCCAGCTTTTACTTTTAAACTTGTTTGTGATCAAGAATTTTTGAATCTTCTCAATTTATTTCCACTGTAAATCAGATGTGCTGCTGACCCACACTTCACAGCCATATAAAACCACCAATATCACTAATATTTTAATTGCAAACATGCTTTTGTTTAATTTTTCAAAGACTTCATTTATAAACTTTACATAGTTAATTTGTATTTTGTTTTTCTTCATAAAAACTAGACTTTCTATTTTAATTACATAGTTAATTTGTATTTTGTTTTTCTTCATAAAAACTCGACTTTCTGTTTTCATCTTTAAAAGTTAATTTATATTTTATTTTTCTTCGTAAAAACTTGACTTTTTATATTTTCATTTTTAATCCTGCCGTTAATTCAATATGCAAAGATTTATTTTCAGCTTTAATCCTTCGGGTTTCAATATACAAAGTTTTGAATGTAGTTACCTCATTACTTAGTTTCTATCTTCGTAACTTTACTTTGTTTTTATGACCTAAATATATATTTTATTTATTTCTCATCTATCTTTTATAACTAAATAATAAAATTAATTAAAATATATAATATATTTTAAAAAAATTAATCATATACAAAAAACACGTCAATCCCATATGGAATGCTCACTTTAATATATCAGAATGATTTTGATATAGAGTATGACAAGTTCTCTAAGATGATTTTATTAAAAAAACGTTAAGAAAAGTGAACTACAAATGACTAGTTAAAGAGGATGATTTAACTCGAAAAAACATTAGCGAACTCGAAATTTATGGTGAATGCTGTAGCAACTCCCTATGTTGATTCTCTTTTAATGCCATTTAAAGCAATATCTTTGTATGACGTATGTTTTGAACTTTCATTCCGTAATAATATCACTAGAATATTTGACATTTTCCTATGCTGTTAGCTTTAGCGTTTTGTTCGTGTAGCTTCAGTATCTGGTAACTGTTGGATTACTAAGAGGAGGGTGAATCAATAATAGCGTAATTATAATTGTTTTTCTTCAAATGTTATATCAATGTAGAATTATTATTCAATAATGAGCAGTAAGAAATAAACAATCACATACATACACAGTACACCAGTGTTTTACGTGGAAAACCAAATCGGGAGAAAACCACGGAATGTTTTTTCTTATATGTCTTGAAGAATTACATTCATTGGAAGCACTAACTTCCTTTGTTTTCTAGCTGCAACTGGAAGGAGGCTCCAACCCCCTAGTTTCTCAGGCTACAATCTGAGGGAAGCTCCAATTCCCCAATTCTCTGGCTACAACCAGAAGGAGGCTACAACCCCCTATGTTCTCCGCTTACAACTGAAAGGTGGCTACAACCACCTGTCCTTGTCCCGTCCTACCACCCTGAAGTAGAAGTAGAATGATGGAACCACTTTCACACTATCACTGTGAGATATACCGATGTAAACCTGTACCAATAAATCTGTACCATGCATCAACCATGCATCAACCTGTACCTCAACCTGTACCATAAACAAGTGCATCAACCATGCACCAACCTGTACCAAACAACCTGTAATCAACCTGTACCATAAACAAGTGCATCCAACCATGTACCAAATATGTACCAATCATGTGTCAACTACTCATCAATATGTACCAACATCATCAACTATACACCTCATGTATGTGCCAACTCATCAACTACTTGTCTCAACCATGTACTCAACATGTACCTCAACCAAAAGCTCTCATCAATTTCATCATCCAAATCTGATTTGTAGCTCTGTAATAGACCTAGTGTATGTGATCACATTCCTGCAAACCTTCCTTAACTTTAACAACAAGAGACTAGCATTTTCATCAAACTTTTCTTTAGCCTCACATGCCTAGTTTTGGATTAGTCAACAACCCTAACTTGAAGTAATCATAACTTTGAACCTGTAATGTATAAATATCTGAAACTGATCCACAATGTTTTTTAGTGTGTTTTATGCAATTCCTCCAAGTGTCACTACTTGGAACCTCTCAGAAAAGGAGTTATAGCAAAAATGACATACCTTGCTGAATTCTGGCTTATTCTAGAGAGCGACCTTGTAGAGTGTGCCCCGCACAAAATATTTGTTGGATTGGTCTGAAACTGTTACACAACATACTACAGACTGTACCCTAACCAACACATTTGGTCTCACTGAATTTGGATCCGTTATGAATAAGTTATGACGTTTTTACCCGAAACACCTGTTTTTTATTAGTTTCAGGACTAGCTACAAACCCTATTTTCCACGGAGTGTAACTCCAAAAATACAATGACCCATAAGATGACTTTTTTACCACAGATACTTGGGTATGTTTTCTCAATGGCATAACAATTTCACGGTCTGAATCATTATAGAAAAAACGTTATAGCGAAAATGGTGAGATGACCTGTAAATAACATACCTTAGAAAGCACCATCAAAAGAATTTATCCTTCCTTGCATTTCGGCCTTATTTTCTTCACCTTCCCTCAGAAATTCGGCTTATATATCCTTGGTTACCTCAGGCACCTATAGATATTCAATATGCTCAAGTGTGATTAAAATGAGAGAGCCTTGCCTCTTATTGATACTCTCCAAGTAGCTTCCTTAAAAACATCTTTTAGGTCACTTGGCCCACTTTCCTTATTTTAGGGTTAACTCACTTCTAATTTCTCCATTAAATTTATTATTGAAATAATTTATTTTGTATTCACTTTGAATTATAATACACTCATC
>JASDQU010011115.1:234892-245866 GCA_032191745.1 Picea mariana | reverse complement strand
TACATCAAGTATCTATAAAGAGAAGGAAAAAAAAGGAATTACACCTTAGTGCTTAGATTGGAGACTATGATGTGGACTATGTGATCCTCGACTTAGGATTAGAAGTCAATGTTATGAAGAAGTAGACTTGGGCACTGATGGGAAAACCCAGACTGATTTATTCTCCTATCAGGATCATGATGGCTAATCAACAGGCGATGAGCCCCTTTGGAATACTGGAGCATGTTCCTGTAGACATTGATGGGATAATTACATTTTCATATTTCGAATTGATTGAAATTGTTGATGATAACTATCCCTATACTTCATTGTTAGGAATTGATTGGGATTTCGACAATTTGACTATTCTTGACCTAAAAAACAGAAGAATGACCTTTGAGGGTAATGGCCTTAAATTCATTGCACCTATGGACTCGAATGAAGGTCGCAGATACACATAATCTATTAGGGAAGAAGACCTCACATATGAGTTAGAGAACATATACAAGCTGACAACAAGACAACAAGATTAAATTAATCCTACAATAGACATAAATCTCAGCTGGTGAAGTGAAAGTGCATGTTCATCAGATTCAGAAGAGGCATTAGAAAGCTGGCAGAACAGGATGTATGAAGTCTCCACATGGCGATGTGCCAGGCTGACCCAGAGCAGTTTGTTGGATCGACATAGAAGTAAGTAATCTTCCAACATTTGATGGTTTGAATCACCTAGAGACATTTCTAGCAGAATTTGAGAACATGGTACTAGTACAACAAAGGATGTTGGCATTGGATGAAGCATTGAAAGCCACACCAGCTAGATGGTGGGGAACACATAAGAGGAACATCGCGGAGTGGATACACTGTCGCACCCTATTGACAATGCACTTTTCAGACCAAGCAGAAGGATGTGAAGCTTGATACACAGGCCAGAGTTGTCCAAAGGACCACATGCAAAGTTGTAAGGAGTTCTGGAGCAACACTCCTAAAGAACGATGGGTGCATAAGTTCATTAACACCTTGGATACTACACCTATCAAATGGTATCTTCAAGCAGAACTGTGCCTCATCACTACAGACTGGTATGAAATGAATCAAAACTCTATAGCTACATTTTTATTTGAAAGTCATTACCCTACAATAGATCAGGCTTTACAAACTATGAGAAAAAAAGGTCTTTGAGGAGGCACCTAAGCTCCATTTTACCCAAGAAAGAGATGAATGGGCTGCGCCTCTTCAGCAGTTACATGATTGCTACAATATTAATGTTGATGAGGATGATGACCCTAGAGATGTAAACATTGCAGAAACTGAATGTCACGGAGACATAGAAGGACCGAGGATTGAACTACATTTTGTTGGACAACCCATTAAAATTAAGAAATTTAATATTGGAACAGAGAAAACACCTAAATTAGAAAATGTGGGAGACTATTGGAATGTTTCTGCTATCAGCAAGATCACATAACTATTGCATGAATATCAGGATTTGATTCCAAGCAAGGTCATAAAAATGAAGGGCATTAAAGGGCCCATGGGAGAAATGAAGATCCCCTTGAGACCAGATGCAAGACTTATCAAACAAAGACCTTACAGACTAGATCCCAAATACAAGCATAAATTTAGGATTGAATTGGATAGAATGATGGAAGCAAGAATCATAGAACCTATTGAAGAATATGAATGGATTAGCCCTATGGTGGTTCAGGATAAGAAGTCAGGATAAATCGGAATTTTTGTATATTTAAAAAAAATGAATGGTGCATGCCTACATGACCCCTTCCCTACACCATTTACTGATGAAGTTCTAGATAATGTAGGAGGACATGAGGTCTACTCATTCACAGATGAATTCTCAGGTTATCATTAGATCATAATGGCTAAGGAAGATCGACATAAGACCACATTTGTGACAAAATGGGGTTCTTTTCAATACAGTGTGATGCCCTTTTGATTGAAGAATGCACTAACCATCTTTTCCAGGGTGGTGGTCTAAGCATTTAAGAACTTCTTACACAAGTTCCTAAAAGCCCATTTTGATGATTGGGTTGTCTTTAGCCTACTGAAAGACCCTATTGAATGTTTAAGATTAATGTTAGATAAGTGCAGGTAATGTCAGATTTCTCTTAATTAAAAAAAATGTATTTTCTTTTCACCCTTTGGAGTGCTACAAGGACACATTGTGTGTAAGAAGGGATTGTTGGTGGATCCTTCCAAGATCGCCATCATTGTTGATCTACTTCCTCCCACTTCAGTTATACAACTACGCATTGCATTAGGGAACACATGATACTATAGGAAGTTTATCAAGGGTTATGCACAAATAACAAGACCTATGGAGAAGCTATTAAAGAAAGACAATAAGTTCTAATGTACATAAGAATTCCAGCAGAGCTTCGACACACTAAAACAAAAAATGGTCACTGCACCAATCTTGGTTTTTCCAGATTGGAGTAAGGAGTTCAATGTTCATGTCGATGCCTTGACCATTGCATTGGGAGTGATTTTAGCACAGTTGGGTGCAGGAGACATTGACCACCCTATAGCCTTTGCAAGCAGGAAGATTTCTATAGCTGAAAGGAACTATACTACAATTGAAAGAGAAGGCTTGGCTATGGTATATGCGCTGCAGAAATTTAGACACTATTTGCTGGGAGGACATTTTAATATGTTCACTGATCACTTTGCATTGAAATACTTTGTCAACAAGCCAGTGTTGGGGGGAAGAATATGCAGATGGCTACTGCTATTCCAGGAATATGACTTTGAGATTGTGGTTAATCCAGGAAGAATGAATAAAGGACCTGACCACTTATCCAGGTTGGAGCATGCAGAGGAACCTACTAATCTAGAGGATACACTTCCATATGCACAATTGCTAGCCATCAGAAAAGTCGATGATCACTTCACCGAGATAGTTTAGTTCCTGTCCACAAGAGTGGCACCTTGCAAGTACACAATTATTCAGAAGAAACAATTGGTAGTCTGCACATATGACTTTCAACTTATAGTTGGAAAGTTGTATAAGATGGGACCATATGAAATCTTGAGGAGATGAGTTATGGAGGTAGAAAGACCACTGATTCTAGCAGAAGTGCATGAAGGCATCATAGGAGGACCTTATGCAGGGAAAGAAACAATGCAAAAGGTTCTCAAAGCTAGCCTCTGGTGGCCTACTTTACATAAGAATGCTAAGGAATACTACAGAGCCTGCGATGTATGTCAAAGAGTAGGAAAGCCTTCTAGAAGGGATGAGATGCCTTTGGCACCAAAATTAACATTACAAGTATTCAAGAAGTGGGATATTAACTTTTTGGGACCTACTAACCCACCAGGAAGACACACATGAGCTAGATACACTATAACTGCGATAGAGTATTTGACCAGATGGGAAAAAGCAAGAGCAGTTAAGGACTGTAGTGCAGCTAAAGATGCGTAGTTCATCTTTGAGGATATTATAACCAGGTTTGGATGCCCGAAGATCCTTATGAGTGATCAAGGCATACACTTCATCAACAAAACTATTGAAGCCTTGCCTCAGAAATTTGAATTTCATCATTAGAAGAGCACTCCATACCACCTGCATGCGAATGGTATAGTCGAAGCTTTCAATAAGATCTTGGAGACTGTGCTGACCAAGATTTTTAGTGTTAACCGAGATGATTGGGATTTAAGAATTCCAGCAGTATTGTGGGATTATCTATCTACTTGCAATAATTTGACAACGCATATCCCATTTAAGTTGGTATATGGCTTGGAATTAGTGGTACTTATGGAATACTTGGTTCCTAGTTTAAGAATTGCAACATTTACAGGTATGGATGACACAGGAATTGTTCAATATAGGCTTGCATAGTTACTGGAACTAGAGGAAGACAGGGTCATTGCAAGATTTCATCAGCAGGTATAGAAAGAAAGGGAAAAGGATTATCATGACAGACAAATCAAGAGGAAGGCATTCAAGGAAGGAGATTTGTTATTGTTATATGACAACAAGTTCATGAAGCATATAGGTTATTTCAGGACACATTGGCTAGGGACATTTGAGGTTGCCTATGTTACATAAGGAGGAGTTGCACAGTTGAATATCCTTAATGGAGAATGGAGCCAGTTGAAATTTTAAATGGGAGCCAGTTGAAATTTTATTATGACAACCAGTTGCCTCGTAGCTCTCAGTAAAAGCATATGGAATAAGGGTCTAGGTACCAGGTGCATTTGAAACTGGGTACCAGAAACAGAAAAGATAGCCCGCACACAATAGGGAAGGACAAAGCATAAAGCACAGGCTACTTCATGCAGTCTGGAGTCGAAGTAAAACAAAAGGTTCAATCTTGCAATGACTCAATATGAGTCACATGTGAGTGTTGGGGGCCTATTGGACTTTGGTTATAGAAGGAAGTGAAGATTAAGGAAGAAAGGAGAAGTACGAACCACGCGGAAGGAACATAAACCTAGGAGGGGTCAAAGTTGTTAAAGAATTAGAAAAGAAGGAGCGAAGTAAAGGAAAATATATCTGTTGGAAGAGAAGATCGAGGAAGACAAAGCAACAAAGAAAATGGATCGTGGACAACTCAGCAAGCGAAAAAAAATATCAATGAGTGCTTTGGAGCACCGCACGGAAAAGGAGGAAGGAAAGGCTAGTGAAGCCCTGAAAGAACGAGTCAAGTTGACCTAGGGTTCAGGAACCTAGGGTTTTGACACCTAGACTTTGCTATGTAATGTATAAATAAAGGTCTAGAAGACTAGGGAGGGTTCGTTATAGGATGGTTCATTGATACTTTGGTTGTTGTTTTTCATTGTTGAGTATTGTTGTAGATAACAATATTGAGACCATATTGTAAGATATTTAGCTGGGTGTGAAGATTGACCCTGTAACTGGGTGCACAGGGAGGGGAGAGATGAAGAGGAAGAGAGAGATATCTGTAAGATAAGTGCGTAGATAACACTGTATTTTTTCATTTAATATATCAAGAAATAAAGTTCTGTGGATGTAGCCCTAGGGAGAGGGTGAACCACATATATCTTGTTGTTCTTTGTGATTGATGTTGTGTTATTTTCCATATGGTATGTTGTTATTTCATTATTGTGTTAGATCAAAGGTATAACTTGCGAAGTAGGCTTAAGAGAGATAACGAATAACTAGGTTTTTGTGTGGTATTGTCCTGGATCCACTTTTCATTTCCTTTGGTTGTAGACACCTGTGTCCTGCAACCCCATATTGATACTTCAGGTGAGACTACATTTGCTTTGCAGGTGTTGTCGAAAGGGCCAGTAGTTAGGGCTTGTTGGTGCACTGTAAGAGTTGAACCCTAGGTCTGCCCCTGTGCCAACAAAATCCCTAACCAAAAAATTGATATCTGGGCTTGATAAATTGACAGTGACAACTAAAATCTGGACCAAGTGAAAATGAGACATGTCACCCTCTTATTAACAAAAAATAGAAATAGCAAAAAAAGGGGAAATCCTACCTACTAGACTCACTCCTTGTGACATGAGTGCGATGAAAATTCACTTATTAAGAATAAAAGTATGGATTTAGGTGTGTGCGATTCACCCATCCTGGATGAATAATACATCAAGTTGTGCAAGCCTGAAGTCTCTGAAGTCACGTATTTCCACAATTATAAAGGGTCCAAGCCAATGCATTTGTAGTTTCTTAGGATTCTTTTGGTACTTACTGTCATATAACATGATTACCTTGTGAAAAATTATTGGTCTTAATGTGTCTTTCATGCCAAGCCTTCTATTTGGCCCTTTCCATAGTTTGATGAATATATGCTAAGAAGTGGGCTTCCTCGCTTTCCATCAATTCCACAACCCTTTTTGCAAATGATTCATCATTTGTCATCTGTTTTACTTGCGCAATGTACAAAATTTGAGTGATGAACTCAGTGGGAACAACTACTTCTATGCCATAAACTAGTTTTAATGGAGTATACTTATGCAGTCTCTTTGTATTAGTTGTGTAAGCCCATAATATAGTTGGAACTCACTCATCCTAATCAACCCTACTTTTGCAACATACTTTAGTCAAGAACACAGGTAGCCTTAGTGTTGTATATTGATTCCACATCCTCAATCTAGTGTTGTGTCCTCTCTACCAACTGCTAGTTGTTGGTGATATTGATATTGACACTCTTCCCTGCAAAGTATTGTTGAATTCATCTTCTTCTTCACTCATATCTTCTCTTCTTCTTTCTTCTACTCTTATCTCCACACTGTCTATTGTTCTTTTTTCTTAGTTACAAATGTGCAAAGGGGGTGATTCAAAGAGGGGGTTCCTCCATCTTCTCTCATCATCTCTAGTGAGGGATCCTAGAGAGATTCCTACCTATAGTTGTGTAAGACCATTCACTATAGATAAAACATCTTCCCCTTATTAGAGGGGTTCTTCAACATCTTCTCCTACATAAATGCCTCTACTTTTCATCTCGTATTCCTCTAATGTTGTATCATCTCTCAATATCCAAGGGGATCTAACTTCGTCTTCTCTAAACATACTACCAATACTTCTATTATCCTCACTTGATACCCTACTCCTAATGTTGCATCTCTTCAATGACCTATCTCATTATGTGCTCCTCTTTGGCACAACATTCTCTCTCACACATCCTCCTGGTGCAATCTCCTTCCTCTTCATTCTAGGTCTAAACCCTCATCTTTCCCCCCTTGATTTCTTCTTTCCTCTCCTCTATTAGGATTTCCTCCTTAGCTCGACTCTTATTGCATATCTCTCAGCTTTTTCTCTCCTCTACTCTTTTGGGTCCATTCTCTTCTCTCCTCATCTTAACATATTTTGGATCCTCTCCATTGGATCCATCTTCTCTCCCCCCCCGCTTCTTTTCATAGACCAATAATTATATCTAAAGCCTCTTCCCCTTCTCATAGGGGTTATTTTCTATCTTCTCCTACATCAACACCGCTACTATGTGCCTCATCTTTCTCTGAATTTTTGACAACTCTCAAAATATAAGGGATCTGACTTCATCTTCTCTAACCCTACTACCACTACTCCTAGTATCTTCACTTGATTCCTTACTCCTAACGTCGCATCTCTTTGATGACCTATCTCTTTTTTTTCTCCTCTCTGGCACAACACTCTCTCCTGCACATCCTTCTGGTGTGGTCTCCTTCCTCTTCATTTTGGATCTGACCCCTCATATTTCCCCCATGGTTGTCTTCTTTCCTCTCCTCTATTCATCTTTCCTATTTAGATAGAATATTACTGTGTATCTCTCAAATATTTCTCTCCTCTGCTCTTCTAGTTCCATTCTCTTCTCACCTCATCTTAACATCTTATGGATCCTATCGACTATATCCATTTTCTCTCTCTCTTCCCCCCCCTTTTTTTCATTCCCCCCACTCAACACAAGGGGATATACTTAACTATCCTATCAGACTCCATGCACATCAATCCTTTTTTTACAAACAACATTTTGATCCATAGAGGAATTTCTTCCAATAGCCTCTTCCATGGGCCTTCAACAAACTTTTTTTCAACCTCACTGAAAGAATAAGTATAGATGATGGTGAACTCAACAATGTATCCTTCCTTCATTCGGTTGAACCAAAAATCAAATGCTCTATTCCACTTATTATACACAACTTTCAGTCTATTAATTGTAGTCTGGTCCCAAACCAGTGGTTCTTGGACTCTTAGAGCCATTTTAATTGTTTTATGCCTCTTTATCCATTCACACAACAAACAAGAAAATTCAACAAAGAAAATCTCATGGAAATCTATGTAGATGTACATTTATTTCCAATGTTCGATGTTGGTTATCAAATCATTGGCATCTTGTTGTGAAAACTTATCTTCTTTCATAGATAACTAGTCTTGTATTTCCTCCTAATATGGATTCCACCTCATTATTTCCTTTCATTATGCAATACAAAACCTTCAGGTCCTGGCAATAGAACCATTTTTTGGCTCACTATTGCACGTCCATATTAACACTGGGGGGTTGATGACCCGGATTTAGTCAAAGGTTAACCAATAAAACCCCAATGCATCAACATATCAATATTTAGTCGAGGACTGAAGAAGATATCACTCGATATGCCATGAGAATCATAGAGACCATTTGGTCTTGTGTCGGATATGAAGGGATAATGCACACAAGGAAACCACTCGGTCATTCATTCATTCATTCATTCAGTCATAATCTATTGACATGGTAACAAAAAAAAATCATTAACATGGGCATCCATTTAATTCATAAAACACATCAATTAATAGAGAGATATGTGGCTTTGTATTATATTCCTTAATCTTCACAATGTATAAAAAAAATAGACCCAGGTCATGCAAAACTACACTTTTCACTTGGATTCATTCTAAAAACATTGCATTACACTACGCCATGTGCTCTCTACTCATCCTCTACACTAAATTGAATCCATTACAGACTCTTTTTAGGAATTATACAAGACTCATACAAAACTCATACATACTTCTGTACAAAATATAGATTGTTCTTCTCTCTTTTTCCACTTGACTTTGTATACTCCTCTTTTTCTCTAGTGCCCTGTCACTTTATTCTCTACTCCACTCTCTTCAATTATTTCCAGTTTTGCATGATTATTATGTCCACATGTAGCCCACATATTCTCTTGGAGCATGGAAATCCTAACTAACTTTCCAACTCATCCATAATCATTCCCACGATATCTTAGGTTGTCTTTGTTCATCATTCAAGAATATTCCTAAAGATATTCTCCAATATTATCTGCATGCAATGTCTTCTAGATCCTTATGCACATAGTACAAAACTTGGTTGATGCGCATACCTTATTCCTTTTGTCGTCACAACTATTGATTCTCCTTGTGTTGTGTAGTGTTGATATTTGTGCACAATGTCAATTTGTGTGCGCATGCAACTAACCCAAAACCTTGGGTGCTAACAAATATATATAATTTCTTTTATACCATTAGGTGTTTAATGAAAGTGAAATCTCAAAATATTTATTAATTTTATTGTCCAATTTAATGTAGCTCTTATATGAGTTGTTAATGTTGAAAAAATAATATCACTTATAAATGCTAATTTGAATGCAAAATGTGATCTCAAGAGCACACAAACATCAATATAAAAATTCATTACACACACACAAAAATCAATTTGAAATACCATTGAGAATAATTTTTTTAAGAATATTTGGATAGCATATCACTTACAATATATCTTGGTAACATATCACTTAAAATGTTGTAGTATTAGTGAGCTATCTCCATCCATTTTCCATCATCCTCACAATGCCATTTTACATTTGAAATACTATTGAGAAGCATTTTTTAAGAATATTTGGATAGCATATCACTTAAAATATATCTTGGTAACATATCACTTAAAATGTTGTAGTATTAGTGAGTTATCTCCATCCATTTTCCATCATCCTCACAATTCCATTCTACTCTTTGTTTTTCTTCTCCATCCTATTACATTCTTTATTTCCTTGTATTATTGGCATTGTTGTTTTATTAATAAGTGCAACACCCTCACTTGTTCTTCTAGCAAAACACTTGCATGTTGTTGCCACTTTCATTTATAAAAAATGCATGTGATTTTCACATTAGAGGTGAACAAATTATCTACCATTTATCATCTCTTGTTACCAACATGATGAAATAGAAAGAATTAAATGCATATTTCTTTGACCCATCCTTACCACCTTATGCACACAACTACCACTCATGCATCTCCTATCCACTCAACATACCCGTATCTAGGTAATTCTATTGTTTTTATTTGGAACTCAAGGTTAATGTTTGCAAGGATCCTTAACACCCTATCCACACAACTATTACTCATGCATCTCATGTCCACTAAACATACCCATATTATGGTAATTATGCTATTGTTATTTGGAACTCAAGGTTATTATTTGCAAAGACCAATCACATGTAATGACAAATAACCAAATCATTGAACAAATCTTAAAATTGGTATAAATATTTATAAGCTAAAAGTTCCAAAGGGTTAGTTCTTGTTATTTGGAACTCAAGGTTATTGTTTGAAAAGACCAATCACATGTAATGACAAATAACCAACTCATTGAAAAAATCTCAAAATTGATATAAATATTTATAACCTAAAAGTTCCAAAGTGTTAATTTGATTAGCAAGTGCTTTTGTCCAAAATTTCATCTTGATATAAGGTTCAAATCTTGTTGGCCCTCGACCAAGTTTTGAGGAAACATTGGTCAAGTTTGACCACCTTTTTGTACTTCGACAGGCTGGTCGAAGATGGAGCACCCAGGCGGAGCTGAGATCATGGGATAACACTTGATTTGTGGACCCAACAAGGGGTTCATTAGGGTTTATGGGATGTCGGCCCATGGATTTACCCATGACTAGGCCTTTTTGTAAGCAATTGAAAAAGTATAAATAAGAAAGAATGTAATGTAGGAAGGAGTCGATATCTTGCAAGGATAAGTGCAAGTAATTTTGAGTTTCTTAGTGCAACAAAATGTCTTAGTTAGCTTTGTGCCTTGACCAATTTTGGGAAGGTGGATTTGGTTCTTAGTGCGCAGATCACCTGTCTGGTGCGAAGCTTGACTCTATGGCTTAGTGCACATGAGCAGATGAATGTAAGATATTGAAGCCTAATAAAGAAGAAGAAGAAGTTGGTGGACGTATCCCCACATTGGGGTGAACCATGTATATCATGTGTTGATGGTTTGATTTGTGTTATGATGTTTATGTTGTGGATCTTCTTAGTGCATTGATTGTTATGTATAATAGATAGATCTATGAATGATTAGTGATTTATTTATGTTGAATGTGCTAGATATAACTTATGATGCTAAGTGTGATGTGTATGTTGTCATTGTTACTGCATCAATCTGTACTTACGGTTGATCTGCAATGTGAATAAGACTAATGGATTGATGCATGTTGTTCCTAAGTACTTTTTGAAGCATTATAATCACATATATGTGTCCCAACTTGGTTACAGACACCTGAGTCCTGTAACCCCCCCCCCCCTTGCCTCT
>JASDQU010011115.1:191121-227946 GCA_032191745.1 Picea mariana | reverse complement strand
AAGGAAGGGCTTGAAAATGGAATTCATCAACCCTTGGAATGTGGAAGGTGCATTTGTAAGGCCAAAAGGCATGACCAAAAATTCATAATGGCCTTCATGAGTTCAGAATGTTGTTTTTGGGATATCTTCTTCCTTCAATCTGATCTGATGATACCCTGAACGGAGATCCAATTTTGTGAAATAGATTGCTCCATGTAGCTCATCTAACAATTCATCAATGAAGGGAATGGGAAACTTATATTTAATAGTGATCTTGTTGAGCTCTCTATAATCTGGACACATATGCCATGAGCTATCTTTCTTGAATACCATTACAAATGGTGTAGAGTAAGAACTTTGGCTAGGTCTAATAATGCCAGCCTCTAACATTTCTTCAACCATGTGCTCAATTTCACTCTTCTGCGCATAAGGGTATCTGTATGGCCTGATGTTGGGAGGAACACTCCCAGGAATTAAGTGAGCTTCATGATCATGATTTCGAGTGGGTGGAAGACCTTTGGGAATATCTTCAAATACTTTGGAATGCTTATCAATGATCCTTTGGAGATCTTGAGGAATAGATGGCTTAGATGTTTGAACATCTAGTGAGCATAGTTGTGCATTAATGCCTTGATGCCCCTTTTTCAATAATTTTTTCATGCCATTAGAGCTTATCACCTTACCGAGTTTCCCTGTGATACCTCTTAACTCAATTTCTTTTCCTTCCAATGTAAATTTCATGAAAAGTTCTTGAAAATTAAAAGCCACTATTCCTAATGATTGTAACAATTGAATTCCTAGTACAACATCTACACCACCCATGGGTATAGAAATCATTGGACTATTCATTACATATTCCCCCATAGTAAGATTGATCTTATTGCATTTTCCTGAGCAATTGATAGTTCCTCCATCTGCAATCATTACTTGAAACTCTGGCACTAGATATACAAAGAAATTGAGATCTTTGGCTAATTTATAGTGAATGAAATTATGAGTACTGCCAGAATCAATTAGGACTATTACCTTTTTCTTTTTGATGTATCCTTCGATCTTGAGGGTTTGAGGAGTGTTAATTCCAGCTAATGCATTACACAATATCGTGGGAGTCAACTCTTCAAATGGAATTGCTTCTACGTTTTCATCTTGAGAAGGTTCTTGTTCTTGTTCTTCTTCCTGTTCACAATCTATGTAGAATAATTTCTTCTCACCACACTTATGTCCCTTATTGTACTTACTGTCACAATTAAACATAAACCTTTTGCTTTTCTTTCCACCAATTGTTGAGGTGTCAACCTTGTAGGTTGAGGTGTTTTAGAAGAAGGAGCATTGTTCTCTCTATAGATGTTAGGATTGGTCCTTCTAGTAGCCATAGCCATATTTTTACTTTCAATATTTCTTGCCACCTTAAATGCATTCTCCAATGATTTGGGTTCTCAAAGGCGAACCTCATGTTGAATGTTATCCTTTAAATTTCCTATGAATACATCAATAATTGATCATATGGAATATCGGTTACCTTTATATTCAATCTTTGGAAGTTCTCAATGTGCTCGGTAACTGAACCCTTTTGCTTGAGATTTATCAATCGGCTAAAGAAGGTATTGCTCCTTGTATCCTCATAGTGTGCTATCATTTCTTCCGTAAAAATTGTCCAAGTGATGAGTGATTTTCGAGAACAAAGCCATCGATACCATACAAATTGATTAGGTTCTAAATATAAATAAGCAATTCGTACCTTTTGTGTATGTGGCACATTATGGAGATCAAAGAATTGCTCCATCTGAAGTATCCATGTGATTGGGTCCTTGCCATCAAACTTCCTCATATCAATCTTGGGAACGTGGTTGGTCTTCAAACCAAAGTTGGAGTTTCTCCATTCTTGATTCACCTTCCTTGTGTCCTCATCATGAATTTCATGGGATGCATTTTCACTTTCAGGTGTCTTCTCTGTTACAAAATTTTTCAATACTTCCATGATCTCCCCTTTTAAACCATCCATCTTAGTATCCAACATAGCTTCCATTGAATCCATCTTATTTTGTAGTTCATTTATGTCCCTACGTATTTCTTCACCTTCATCAAGAGTCCAAGTAGGATTTTCTAGAGACTTATTTGGTGTAGAAGTTCCCTTTTTTGGTGGCATGTTGGCCAAGTATCCCTTTTGAACCTTGATTTTGAGGTGGTTTTGCTAGACAATATTTGTTCTGTTGTATCTACCAAGTTTCGGCCTTTCTGGGTATGAAATTTTTTTTTATGTAGTTCTCTGATATTTCTTCTCTGCAATGCCACAGGTCTGATCAAAATTGGATGTGCCAAGTAGAATTTATGGTAACTTCCCCATAACTTGCCAATTTTTGGCCTTTCCAGGAGATCTCCCTTGTATAGCATGCCCCCACAAAATAATTGATATAAAATTCTGAAACTCACACCATAAATACTACAGACTATCCACGATCCAATGAAACTAGTTCCACTCAATTTGGATATTATAGGAAGAAGTTATGATTGTTTTACCTGGAACACCTTCTTGAGACTAGTCAATATGACCAGTTAGATACCCTATCTTACACAGGGTGTATCTACAAATTTAAGATGACCCAGAAGCTAAACCTTTTACCACAAATACCTTACTAATTTATGTAAATATCCTCCATAGTTCAGTTTCTGAAGCATTACAGAAAATTTTTTATAGCGAAAATTCTGCAATGTCTCAGTTCAGGATGATTCCAAAACCCTATATTTTATAGGCTGTATCTCCGAAAGTATAAGGCCTCAGAAGTTGAATTTTGAACCCAACGTACCTTGATCCGTCTACTAAATATCCTCCAAGCCGTTTCTTCTGAAACGTTGTAGAAAAAAAGTTATAGTGAAAATTCCAAGGTGTCTTAGATGTAGCAGTGAAACCCCGAGACCTTGAGCTCTGATACCATATGTTAGGAACCAAATATCAATATAGCATAGAAAAACCTTAGAAAAAGTACTCAACGCCTTGAAAAAGAGATAATTTCAGATAATAATCCTCTTCGAGGGGAAACCTTCTTTTACCCCACTTAAATGTTCAAGTATAAGATGATTCAAAATGAAAATGTCTCCTTGGTATATATAGGAGACTAGGAGGTATAATTACAACTAATGGCCTAAAGCCAACATAAACAAAATAACATTACTAATATAATATGCCCCAATTAAGGGGTAATGATCCAATATTAGGGCTTAACAATTACTTTTAAACACTAATTTCATAAAAAATAGGGAAATCCCTAAAAACTAGGGTGAATTTCCTTCTTGGCTAACTCATGATTTACTTGGCCAAATTTGAAGTTTATACATGCATTGGGTTGCTAATTTTATCCTCCATTCATCCTAATCCTTCTTAAACACCCAAGCACATTTATTCATGCTCATTATCTCCCTTCCTTTTCCTCAAGTGCACAATTAATTCTCCTCATTTACTCACATGTGTGGCGCATTAGCCTTGTGAACTCCCTCTTCCTCTCTTGCATGCACCATATATTTTATCTACACTCCATATCCTAGAAATTTTGTCCACTTGTGTGCCTTTTTAGAACCTAAATATCACACATGTGCTCTAAATTCCTCACACTCTCATCCTTGATTGCACCTTCCTCCTATTGTTTAGGGTGCATCTTCCTCTCTTGTGCGCATTAACTTTCTCCCTCAACACCTAAATCACTCTTCCTCCCATAATGAACTTTCTCCTATATTTATAAGCTCCTATTTCCTTATTCCTCACTTGGAATTTTCTCACACCTCTCCTATTCTCACACTCCCATGCACATCCTCTCTCTTTTACTCCTATGTGTGATCTCCCAAAACTCATGCATGCGCTAACACCTCATCTCTTCATGTGAGTTGAGTTCCTCTCACTCAATATTAAACTTGGGCATGATTTTCCACACTCCCTAATGCACATATACCCTATTCCTACTCTCACTATTCTACCCCCTATGCACCATACTCACTCCTCCTTGGGATTTGTGCCCGTGGGTATATATATTGGATGTCTTCTACATTCTTATGGTCATATTTTTGTGGCAACAACATATAATTTCTCTCTCTATTTCTTATATTATTCTCTCTAGTCTAGATACTCTCTCTTTCAGCAAGGGTGATTATTATACCAAAGGTGGACTTGTTGATTGTGGTACAATCAACCCTTTGACAAACCCATAATAAATTAGTTTTGTGTTTATTTCCAAACCTTCCTTCTTGTTGGTACTTTGTTTAATTTTTGCAATTAGATTAATAGTGGATGTTATTCATTGTGATACTAGTCTATCTTTTGAGTAGTTTCTCTTCTAATTTTCTTCTATTTCTCTTGTGCTAACCTTGCAGGATCCCTCCAAGCTACAAAACTATCTTTTCACCCACATCTTGGGCAGTTTTAACACGCAGTGCAAGACATATCAACCACTATTTTTTTTGTCACTTTTTGCAGAAAATCAGACTTTAATACAGCAGCAAAGTACCCTAGGGAATCCCCCTCGAGGCTAGCAAGCACCAACCTAAACAAAGAGGGGTCTTGCCTGTGACAATTTGGGGCATTTATCCTTAATTAATTGCTTTCTATCGCTTTTTTTTGTTATATCAGCTCAATTGGAGGGTTAAAAGGTCTGCTAACAAGGTCATAGTTGAAAAGGATTGTAATTTAACCCAAAAAAGAAAAGTGTGCCACTGACAATGCCTTTTTTCGATTCAGGTGTTGAATTTGATGTTTTTGATATAAAAATATGAATTTTTAGGGCTAGAGTTCTCATTTTGAGGTAACAAGTTTCATCAAGTTGGTAACTATATTTAAACAATATTCAAAATAATAAAGGCATTGTTTGGGTTGGCCTAAAATGTTATATTTAAGTAGTTCTTTAAAGTTTTGTCACATGATCTTACATTTGACTCTTAACTCTAAACTCTTGACATGAGACAAGGACCTTTGTTCATTTTGGTTCATAAATCATAATTTCATGCCATGGTCCATGGCAATTTTGAATGTTGATGTATAATGATTGATTGATTGATCATAATCATATGATATACTTAGATAAGTTGTGTTTGCATTATGTTTGGTGTAATCTCTCATGTCTAATCTAAATCCAATGCATTTTTTTTTTTTCAAAAATCCATACTTTTTGTAATTTTCAATACATCTAGTCATTCTCGGGTTGACTTACTAGTTTTTGTTGAGCCATATAGTATTTGATTCTTCATCCAAAATGAGTATCATGTCAAATATAGTATGGTGGATTTCATTGTCACTTTATATTGATAGCATCTAAGTTGCAACCAATGAAACATATTTTAATGTCGAGGTTAGGAGTTATATGGTAACTATCTTAACCACAAGAATGTGTGAGAAAGAGATGTATGATTACAAAATTAATAATAAAATCCGTATTTACTCTTCCACTTACAAGGGCTATACATACATGAGAACCTCATTTTTCAATGCCCAATCTATTATGAGATCAAAGAAATACACCACAACCTCTTTGGGACTTGAGGATCTCCCTTTGCAATTTTTTCCACTACCCCTACTAGAGATGCCTTGCTCCCTTTGTTAGGGAATTATTCAAGTATGAATATTAGTGTCCACATGACCTATCTTAGATGAAGGAACTCAAGTGGATCAACTCATACTTCCTAACTTCCTTATCTAATTAGGGAAACAAGTGGCATACAAAGATCCATCATATTTCAATGTCTAGATTCGTACGATCTTAGATTTCCATTCAACACTCCTCCACCCCCAAAGAGGTCAACCAACCTCCTTGCGACCCATGAGGTATTTTTCGTCCAAGAAATAGTGTGTACACCACTATATCAATGAACAAATCAACTCCATGTGGCCACATAGTCACTTTCTCACGTCCAACCCACTACTAAAATTTGTATGAGTAATCAGGATTCCATTTGGAGTTTCTTCCCCACGACTTTGGATGTTAGGAGACTTAGGTTTCCTCACTCCTATGCTCCCCTAGAATCATGTGGTTGAGCCTTGTCAAGATCAACCACTCCTAGGAGAATATCATCCAACAATCCATTGGCCTTTCATAGTTATTGATATTTATATTTTACAATTATAATAATGCATATATAAAATGCATTGTAACAAAAATGATGCACATAGAAAGCGCATGTTTCCAGTCAATAGAAGTAGCTAGAGACTAAGAGAAAACAATTTAAAAAAAAATGTCACTATTTCAACCAAAACATATGACAATTTTTCTACAACTTAAAAACAACCGATAAGAAATAAGAAATTCCTTGTCGTCAAAGAAAATGCATTGGCTTTCATATTCCCTTCACTCTTCTTTACACCCATCAACAATTTCATAGCTACAATTTTTCTTCAGTTTTCCCAAATCATCTTGGCACTTGCACATTCAATAAAAAACATGTCAAAACTTGCATGCCTGGGGTATCACATCCTCCATACATGATACATAGTGTCCACCACATCTACAATACTCTGTACTGGCACTTAAAATATTGTTAGGGAGGCTTGAAGAGTATGCTTAGAAATCTCCTGCACATCTTCTATGAAATCCATTAAAGAGAAGAGCCTACACAAGAACATCAAATCCCATATCACAGTGTTGTTGTAAGACAAATAACTAATTTCTAGCAAAAATCTGAAACAAAATAAATTGTGGGTCATGAGCCCACAACAACAACGTATTTTCTTATATGACATTGTCATTTCACTTTCCCCAAAAGTAATCTCTTTCAATCTACAATAATAAAATTCAAATGTCTTACCATCCAAATAAATATCTTATGCCCCTCTGATCTCAAATACAATATCTATTTGGATGGGAAAGCCATTTGAAATTTATTAGAGAGAACAACAAACAATAATAAATTTCAAATGACTTTACCATCCAAATAGATATCCTATGTGCCTCTAATATCCCTCTGTATATAATAAAAGTCAAAAGTCAGTGCAGAGAAAGAAAACATCACAACATCTTACAACAAAAACATAGCACTTACTCTTGAATCATATGAACAACAAGACTATAATTGGTTTTCCACCTCTCTCACATATCCTCTACTAACTATGAAATATATCACATAACTTGATAAGTGGGAAATGTAATGAAAAACTTACAAAAGAATTGTACCTTTAAAGAAAAGTGTGCATACATACCTCATCCCTTTGCAACAACTGGATGCTCACTGATCCCACTAACAAACTTAAACAAAGAGGGTGTCCATGAGCCTACAATTATATAAACAATATTGTGATATAAAACTATTAAAGAACACAACTAGTGTATATGATCATGCAGAAACAAGAATGAGCACAAATAAAATTACCAACATATAAACAGATAAAGCCAGTAGCATGTTGCCTTCTCTTTAAATTATTCCCACGTTTTCCCAACAAGTCTTCTTTACAGCTTCAGGGACAATGCTAGTTGCACTACTCCTCTCCTTGTAGGCTAAGGCTGAAGCTGCATTCTGATTTCTTCGCCTCTTAGAGGGTCTAGATGTCAGTTCTTTTACAATTTCGTAGCCCTTTTTTTCAATCCATAATTTTGGTTTCCTTCAAATATTTCAATGTTGTTGCATTTAATGAGGAATAAGTAGATATTCCCTTTCGAAACTTGCTAAATAGTCTTTCATTTGTTTCAATGGCTTCTTGTTAACTAGTAGAGACAACAAGCTCAATTTTTTCATCTCCTGGTACAAAATTATTGTTAGACTTGACATTATCACCTCCATTACTCCTAGACTTTTCTAAAGACCCATAAGATTCATTTAAATCCTTTTTCCTGCAAGGGAAGGATAAACAAAGAATCACCATTTCTTATTTGATCCCACAAATGTTTAAGATCATCCTCTCTGACAAGAACATATTATATAGTTACGTATTCATTTGCAGTTGAGATTTTATCCTTCATTACAACAGACACCTATCCATGCAAAAACATTGAACTTCAACTTACTTCCAGATTGATTCACAAAGAATTTCAACTTAAACCATTAAGAAAAAAAAGGCATCCACCTTTTAAAAAAATAAAGGAATCAACACTCTCTCAGAAAAGGCCAGAGGATGGCCACAAATCATTATTTGAAAGAAAATAAAAACATTGCTTGGAACAATTTAAACTAATCATGTAAACAACGAATAGAGGTGGTCAAGAAGCAGACATGGCTTAGAAGTAATAGACAACAAGAAATAATGGTTGAGTGATGACCTTTTTTATACTTCATCGAATTTTCCATAGTTTATTTCCTTAATCATAATCATTTCCTTTGTTGATGTGGTTATTTACTCTACCCTTGAGGGAATTTAGTCTGGTTAATAAAGCATAACAAGGATACTCTAGTTGGCATTCTGCACAGACCACTGACAACACTTTTCTAAGAAGATATCCATGTCCACCTGAACATGGAAATTGGAGGGAGGAAATAAAGGAGACAAAATGGCAACCAAGCACCCAATCTAAGTTTATTTTAACTGACATAATTATCAAATATTAATAGGGTAATTATGTGCTAATAGATGCTTCAAAACCTTGAAAGGATGCTTGACTTATAAATTAGATGATAAAATTTTGAGAATTATATGTATTGGGGCTTTTTCATTAGATATTTGATGAAAAGTACTTATTCTCCCACGTTTGAGATGACCACAAGGTTGAAAAGTTGACTATCAAAGAATCTGTCCACCCAACCCAAGAATATTGATAGAATTCTTTGTTGACCGGGGCATTTTAATTAGACAACTGACCAAAGGAAATCATTCTTTCACATTTTGAGCTACCAAAGTTCATAAAACAAAACAATCTATAGTCCCATAGACTGTAGAGAGCCTTTTCATTTTCAACTGTTCATCTAAAATACCATCCATTGAAAACAAAACATTTACAGTGCCTAATTTGTCCATTGCAAAGAACATCTTAGGTGCCAAATTTGAGCAAACATTCCTGGCCTCTCCATGCTACTTAGAAGTTAATAAAAGCACTTAAGACCATAACATTGTCATTTTGGAATAATCTCCATATCCAATTATCATGCTTTTTTCATTTGTCTATCTTTTCAAAGATTTGAAAGAAAATCTCAAGAACCAGTAAAGTCTCGAGTCCTTTTCTTAAATGAACAATCAATACGCAATCCAAGGATGAATAAACAAACTCCAAAAATCAGAAGCTACAATTCAAACCTCTAAGGGAAAACACAATACTTGGAAAGAATAAAACAAAGATCATAAGCCAAAATGTCTACATCAAGTATATCACTTTGCTAATATAACCTTTCTTGAAATCATTTGCAAGCCAAGACAAGCCACTAACACTTATAGCCTAGCTTAAGAATCATGTCGAGGATTAGAAACCCATGTAATATTTTTTCAACAAGAAAAAATTCCACTTAATTTTAAAGCATTATGTCACAATGAGGATTCACTTAAAGGAAATAGTGCATGTCTCCTCTTCCCCAGCGGTATCTAAAGCATAAAATAAATATTGGAATATAATTATTTCAAGGCCTATACAAATAAAAGGTTAGACATTTGAGAAGATACTTAGCCACTAGAATAAAAATATGTAAGCACAAGATCAATCATTTCAGGATCCAGACCTACTTGAATAACATCCTCAAGTATAATACCTATGTTTGCACATAGTTACCAAGTTCCGTTGAATTCAACTATAATTCACTAAAGAAAAATTATTTGGCTTGAATATTTTTTAGTTCATTCAACGACATTAGACATTGGTTCAAGTAAACAACAGTTCACACTACCAAATGAAATAACCCCAATTCAACTATTCTCAATTACTGTCCATTCGTGTCATGACTCCCACCCAAGCCTACCATGTCAATCCACTCTACCAATGCCAATCCAAGGACACAATTAAGAAAATGTGTTTCTCTTAAGCCCTGACCAAACAAATACCTACAAGTAACTTACTAAATATTTACCTAATCCTCAAAAATCTAAATTAAATTTATTAATTTTTTTTTTTTTTTAAATCACTAAGATGTAAACTGCCAAATTAATTTTTTTATCTAATTTTTTTCATATCTTACATAATTATAATTCAAACTTTGTAATTGTGTGTTTGAACCCTTGAAAAATGAGAGGTAAATCAAATTTAGTTTCAACTACAACATTTGACATCAGTTCAAGTAAACAACGTTACACATTGCCAAATGAAATAACCCTAATTTTCCTCTCTCGAATTCCCACCCAAGCCTATCATGACTCCCACCCAAGTTTGTAATGTCAATTTACTTTACACTACCAATACATGGATAACATTAAGCAAACCTGCCACCAATCTGCTAATGTCAAGCCCTAACCGAACCAAGACCTACAAGGAAATGACTAAATGTTTTACCTCATGTTGGAAAATGTAGGTTAAATATTTTGAAATTCCAAAATTTTTAAAAACTTGCACCTTTTTATCACTCAAATGTACATGACAAATTTTTTTACTTACTGAAATTTGTTTATTCAATTTTTTTTCTTATCGAATTCAAGTTTGAACTTGATAACTATGTGTTTGAACACCTAAAAATGAGGAATCCAGTGACAACAATTAGCAAATATTCCACCAATCCTCATGTCAAACCAGTCTATTGCTATCAATCTAGTGACAACAATTAGCAAATCTTCCACCAATCCTTCTCTTTCGTATACGTTAACTATTTTATTATTAGTGTTCCCAAGTATTTCCTTGATAGAGGATTCAGATCATAGTAGCATAATTCGAGTACGAATACGGATACAAATTTGATTCGATATGGAAAAAATATGTAACGAAAAAATCTAGTACGGATAAAATGCAGAAGTAAGTTACTTATAAATTTGAAAACATGTAGTTTTCGAATTCTAAAAAATTTAAAAATATACATCAACCATTGAAGATGTTCATGTAACATTGATTATTCATTAAAAGCAACTTGAAACATATTTCAAATTTAAAACACAACATATCATATACCATTGATTATTCGACTCTCAAGGGTGATCTTGATTCTCCGCCTTCGGATTGATGAGTCCATGAATCATGATTCGAGGTATCAAGGCATGGGAGTATATTTATAACAGTTCATAACTTCATTATAATGAATTTTCAAACATTACAGGTCACTGGGTGGTCCTCAAAGCCCGAAATTTTCAAACATTATAAGTCGGTCAATGATCCTTGGAGCCCATATCCATACATAGCCGAATGTTCGACCAATTCCATACTGATTCGAAATTTCCGTACAGTAAACCCCTATTCGAGCAAATTATGCTATTATGGTTCAAATTTATGCCTGCAGTAAGTTGCCCTAGAAACATGAAGTGCACAATCAATCTTATCATTATACTAATATTGCATTATGTGTGTCCATAATATTGCATAAAGTGCATTTAACATTCCAAAGCTCATCTTTTGTAAGAGGAATGCAAACTTGCACTTCCCTCTTGACGCATTTTGAGAACTCATTGAAAATGCTCATATGCTGAGCATTTAAACGAAAGCTCGATGTATTGCAGTCTGCAAATTGATGAAAAGCATCAATAGTCACATAACATAATGTTTATCTATAGATATTCCTATACTTATCTAAATTGAGACAGAAGAGGTTGTATTTCCTTACTCTATGAGTTTTTATCATGCATTATTTTTCCATGAGTTTTGAAAGTCATAGAATTTGTTGATGTCATGTTAAATATATTTGTTGATGATATTAAAAGATTCAAGAGCATTTTTTACCAAAGAATTTAAGCCTAGTACTTTCGAAGGAATATAACAAGGAACATCATTCACTATCCAAAAGGGGAATAATTTTACATTAACTACTTAAATAGGCCTTGGATTTGTATTTTATGATGGTGTAAGCCCATATTTTGGAATAGGGATTTAGAAATAGATTCATATTTCATGGAATTATTACATGTCCAAGACAAAAGAAATAGAAGATAAGATCTACATAAAACTACAGATTTGAACAATGGCAGGGTCATAACCAATATAAAGACACCATACAGGAAAAAATATTACATTCACAGCAACAACATGTATCTTTATAATACAAGCCAAAGAATCAAATCTATCATATCCATAACAAAAACAAGCTTTCAATTGGTTAAACACATGATAATTCATAATGGCAAGGTTAACTTCCTGGAGCAATCGAGTTGTAGTAAAGCAACCTTTTATAGATCCTTTGGTCAGTGGTCAGAAAACCAAATCTAGGTGAGTTGACCATCAGCACGACCAATTTAGGATAAATTGAAATTCTAATAGTGGGAAAAACAAAGATCATTGAAATAATCTTTGGATGACTTGTCAGTAGGATTCTAAAACCCCGCCAGTATTAAAGATATTCGGTTCACCCTTATATAGTATTAAGACTAGCACAATAATTAAGTTTTACCAATATAGGAATTATGGCAGTAACTATCAAATGGACCTTAACTAGTAACACTTGTTTGTCAAAGTTTGTGTACCATTACTTATTACCTTTTCAGTCTTTGTGAGATAGGCTCAATGAATGCAATAAAAAACATTCCATATTATCAGCTAAGGTCCCTGCATAATATAAATTGTAGACAAAAGTTGCAAAAACTAAAACAGCTAGGTTGTTGGCTTATTAGAAGCAACCATCCAAGGGTGTGTAATATCGAGTTTTAGTAGCATTAAGTAATCACAAGAAAAGCATAGATATTACAGAGCAAAGAATAAAAGATAACAAATTATAAACTCATTGAATTTGAAAATAAAGTTGCAGTAAGGTTCAAGGAAGCCAATATATGGAATATTGATATTGCAACACATTAAGATAAAACCCAATTTTATCATTTATGTTAAAAAATAAGTAATAACAAAAAACATGAAACCTATACAATTAAAAAAATGCAACTAAAAAGCTTCATACCCAACTTTGTAAGCATTCATTCCACTAAAATTGTTGCCCGTTTTTTAAAATATATCATCCTCTACATCTTCCTTTGCTTGACCCTCCATTTCCAACTTGGTTTCAGAAAGCTATCATCGTTGTACAACCAAATAATGTGCTAAATATTTTCCTACCTTCTCTAATCTTTTTCATAATCCAATATGAGTAGATTTTCACTTTTAATAGCTGCAAGCTTAACTTAAGATTGTACTAATTTCCACATTTCATATAAAATCCAATCCTTGAAACCTCTACCCATTTTAGAGCAGTTACAAGTAGGGTTATGGTACTTTGAACATCATTTCAGTACTCTAATGCAATTTTTGCAGCCTCTTCTCTCTTTCCTAGAGCTTGGAACTCTTCACAAAGTTCATTGGCTAAAATTGAAGCCTCGCCAATTGTCATCCTTAGCATCTAATCCATTGTTAATGCTTATTTCCATAGACCACCTGCAGAAAAGACCCCTAAAGCTATCTTTTTAAAGAACGAGTGCTGCAATATGTCATAGAAACCTCCTCAAAACTTTCTTCACTAAACATATGATCACCCCTGGCCTCCAAAATAAGACCTCTTTCTGCCATATTTGCAAATGTCAAGGCCATGGAATTTTTTTTTGGATCACTCTTCATGAGTTGCAAGCACTCAAAATAAGAATTCTTGCTGCAACAATTTTTTTCAGGGCACTCTCATACTTATGAAGTGTGCAATCAATAGTATAACACATAACAGGAGGAGAAGTGTTCAAGCTTCCGCAGAAAAGGAAGAAACTCTATTGATTCATGCTGGGAGTTCAGGGAAACAACATAAGCAAGATGCAAATTATGAAGTCTTGATGTTGCAAGGAATACAACATCCGGATCTGACAGCCAAAGAAGAGTTTTAGGAGCTTCTTATGCACTTAGATTTGATTTATCAAAACCACCACCTCCATCATTCATCAGATTTTCAATCTCTGCTTCACACAAGTTATTAATTATTTTAAATGATTCTTCCAGCTCAGGGGATCATTACAAGCTAATTTGCTCAAAAGAAACAATTCCCTCGCGGGGCTTTTTGAAACCTCTTATTCAAATGTCTTCCTTAATGATTCTTATAGAACAACCCATACCTTACTTTTTTTTATTACAATTCCAGTCCCTAGTGTAGACCTCTTAAATGTAGTTTGATTGCCATATTCTAAGGAAGAATCTATATTTGACAAACGGATCTGAGAACCGGGCTCTATCTTGTTGTCTTGAAGATATAGCAATAAATTATTTTTCTATAATGTGTTCATAACCTTTTTGTGATTTAAAGTGTACACAAATTCCACAGATGACTTCAGTTGTTTATTTGTCATACAAACTCGAAGGTTGTTTCAACAAAAGATTCCCAACAAAATAAATAAACTACTACATTGTAATTTATCCTATGTTACCTAACCAAAAAACTGCATTTTTGAAACACATATCTTTCAAAGCTCCAACAATGGCTAGAAGAACCATTTTTTATGGATAAATGGTTTACAAGTTCCCGGGAACTGCTTCTAAGATTACTCCAACTTCATTCTCATTGATGATAAGCCCATCATAATTTCCTTCCCTGATAATTTTATTCACACCTTGAGGCTTGTTGTCAAAATATAATAGTGACTGTCCATTTTCCATGGACTCATTAGGTCCATCTCCATGGAATATTTCATCCATGATTACCACAAAGAACATGTCCTTCCATGTGGTATAAATAAGATAACTTACCCCTTCTTGTATCTTTCTTGTCCAAGGAATATTTCATCCATGATTACCACAAAGAACAGGTCCTTTCTTGTGAAGTAAATGAGATGAATTATCACTTATTGTATCTTAAATGCAGCACTTGCATAAAATGCAAAACTAGCACTAGTAATAGAAATATCCCACTATTCACTTTCACCTGCAATCTGCCATCTTCATCTTGTTCAAATATCAAGGCCTTCAAATTTACATAATTATAAACAGGAATAGCATGCATCTAAGAGTAACATGACAAAAGACCCTTCAAATTTAAATTATTTTCTTTATACAGTTCCGTAGGTGCCATAAGTATTCCCTCTTTTGATGTGCTTGAAACAATGTCACCAAGATTTCTCTAATGGTCACAAGCCTGATAACACAAGCCAAATCACCACCAAAAGTCGGAATATACAGAATCCTGATCACCATCACGATGCATTACAATGCATTACAACGAGGAGAATATACGATTGTAGCCATGTGAGATGCCTGAGGTCGCCCAACTCCGGTTTTAAGAAGTTTGTCTGTATCGACATTTGCAGTTGCATATAAAGGGCCTTCCAGTTGATCCCAAATATCCTTATTTGCAGATTTCACCATACTTAAATTTCCATTGGATAGCCAAATGATTCTCTGAGCCTCTAGAAGTGAAAGCCAAAGCCACACTGGACAGTAGACTGAAACTTCAGATTGAAGAGAAATGTGGGAGGAGGTACAAGAAATTAAGATAGTGGTGTGACAAGTACATTCAAACTATCAATCACAGAGGCTGTAAATTTGTCACAAACACCACTACTCCAGCAAAAGTTTAGAAAGTGATCTAATCCATGCGCAGTCCAACAGATACCCTGCATCGATCTTTCTGGGTTCCTTGCAAACATAAACTTGTTCAGATATCAGTGGTAATTACCTCCATTTTTGTTTCATATGTCAGTGATAATTACTGAAACCCCAAATTTAGATGCTAGACCACTCTTCATATCTCAACAATGCAACGAACAACTTTGAGTTACAATTCCACTTCAACATCTCAATTTTGGCTCTATTCGTCCATATATGTTCAATAAACCTCTGTCCAAACAAACCAAAAAATTGGATATTTACATGAGACTTTTTACAAAATCAAAAGAGAATTTGAAGAGTTAAAAAGTTTATGGTAAATCAGGGCTAACAGATTTTGAGAATATGAAGAATTCACAAATTTATGGAAAATCGGGGCTAATAGATACATAGCAGAATTCACAAATTTATGGTAAATCAGGGCTAATAGATACATTTCAAAAAGTAGGAATCCAAAAAAATTAAAGAAGAAATCCAAAAAAATTGAAAAACAAAAAGCAGGAATCCAAAAAAATTGAAAAACAAAAAGCACAAAAAGCATGAGAGCGCTTTTTGGTTTTACCATCTTTTTTGATGTGGTGCGGTAGACCAATTTTCAAATTTTCCTTCATTTGTTCATGAGCAAGGGGAGACCAATGTATCCGTTGAAATGAAGTATATATATTGTCAAAATCTTACAGAAAATTCACACTTCTTCTTCATCCTCTATCTTTTTTCTGGTCCGGTATATCTACAAGGTTGGGCGTTTCGGTCTGTGCCTGTGCCTAAGTTTATCTTTTCTCTGGTCCGGTATATCTTCGAGGCTGGGCGTTTCGGTCATCCATCCATCATGCATCATGGATCCATCATGTCACATCACACCATAAATTTAGTTTCCAGTTTCAGACTCTTTCTTCATGCTATTAGTCTAGTTGTAGTATAGTTTTACCCTACTGTGTGTTTATTAAGTTTAATCTTCCTATGTATATAGTTTTGTTTCTCCATTAGTGTACTTTAAGTTTAATTTAAATGATCTTTCGGCTTATTAAATTAGTTTCTCATGTAGTTTGGTTTAACTTATCTCTATATTATTAAATTTAGTTCTTCCATGAATATACTCTCTTAAAATGATTTTGTTTATTAAATTAGTTTTTCATAAAATGATTTTGTTTACTAAATTAGTTTTTCATGGATGTAGTTTAATTTTACTTGTCTCCCTTTTTTTTTTTTGTTATTAGTCTCTTCTCAAAGCAACTGGACTATGGCAATCCATTTGGAGTTAACTAGCTATTAGTTTTAGTTTTACAGTTGATTTTAATTTTTTCCATCGTTTTCAATGTTAAACATAAGCCAGTTTTAATAATACAATTAATTTAATTAAAATAAATTAAAAAAACTCCTATCCTTCCTATCATTGTAGTTTAATTGACTCTTTTAAAATGATTTTGAGTTTATAAGTTAAGTATAAATATATTTTTTATCCATATTTTATCATTTATATATTTGCATTATGTTATTGAATTCTATAAATTTAGTTTCCTTTAACATCTTTTCCCTATTAAATGGATATAATTTACAACCATTTTTTTTTATTAATATAATATAATTTAACTTATTTTTTAAATAATTTTGAATTTTAGATAATTAATATTTTATTAAGTTCTACATTATATTTTATTAATCATGCAATGTAGTATGATGTACTTCTTTAATTAAAATTATATAATGTGTAATGAAAGAATGTTTATATTTATATAATATAAAGTAATAATGCTTATTTACCTAAATTTATATCTTAACTTATTTACCTAAATTTATATTTTAAAATCAAATTATAATGTGAATGTTTTTTAGATTGAATTTGAATGTGTGTTTATTAAATGTCTTAACTACATGTATATACATGAACTCTTACAACTTTAGGCTAGATTAGGTTAGGCTAGGATATAGTAGGCTAGAGTAGGGTAGACTCTAGATGCTAAGCTAGGATAGGCTAGGCTAGAATAGACTACAATAAACTAGGATACAATAGGCTAAGCTAGAATAGGCTAGGCTAGAGTAAGCAAGAGTAGACTAGAGTCAGCTAGAGTAGGCTCGGCTAGAGTCGACTAGGCTAGTGTAGGCTAAAGTAGAGTAGAGTCGACTAGAGTAGGCTAGTGTAGGCTAGAGTAGGGTATAGTAGCGTAGGCTAGGCTAGGCTAAAGCATGCTCGATTAGAGAAGGCCGGGCTAGAGTAGGCTAAAATAGGCTAGGCTAGAGTAAGTTAGAGTATGGTAGAGTAGGGTAGGGTAATAGAGCAGGCTAGGCTAGGCTAGAGTAGACTATGCTAGAGTAGGCTAGGCTAGGCTAGAGTAGATTAGGCTAGGCTAGAGTAGGTCATGCTAGGCTAGACTAGAGTATGCGAGGTTAGGCTAGGCTAGAGTATGCTAGGCTGGTCTAGGCTAGAGTAGGCTAGGCTAGGTTAAGCTAGAAAAGGCTAAGCTAGGGTAGGCTAGAGTAGGCTAAGGTAGGTTAGGCTAGGTTGGAGTAGGCTAGGCTAGGCTAGGCTATGTTGGTCTAAGCTAGGCTAGGCTAGAGTAGGCTAGATTAGGTTAAGCTAGCCTATGCTAGAGTAGGCTAAGCTAGAGTAGGCCAGGCTAGAGTTGACTAGGCTAGAGTAGGCTATGCTAGACTAGGCTAGGCTAGGCTAGGCTAAAGTAGGCTAGGATAGTCTAGGCTAAAGTAGGCTATGCTAGAGTAGATTAGAGTAGGCTATGCTAAGATTATAGGCTACAATAGAAAAGAGTAGGCTAAGCTAGATTATGCTAGAGTAGGATAGGATAGGCTAAGGCTAGGCTAGGCTAGGCTAGAGTAGAATAGGATAGGCTAGACTAGAGTAGGATAGAATAGGTTAGGCTAGTGTAGGCTACAATAAGTTAGGCTAGTGTAGGCTAGCACAAAGTAGGTTGAGCTAGGATAGAGTAGGTTAGAGTCAACTAGAGTAGGCTAGAGTAGAGTAAGCTAAAGTATGTTGATTAGAGTAGGATAGGCTACAGTAGGCTAGAATAGACTGGGCTAGAGCATGCTAGAGTAGGGTAGGGTAGGGTAGGATAAAGCAAGCTAAGCTAGAGTAGGCTAGGCTAGATTAGGATAGACGAGGATAGAGTAGGCCAGGCTAGGATATCATAGAGTAGTCTGGGTTAGTCTAGGTCGAGCTAGGCTAGAGTAGATTAGGCTATTCTAGAGTAGATTAGGCTAGGCTAGGCTAGGTTAGAGTAGGCCTAGCTAAAGTAGGCTAGGCTAGGCTACACTAAGTTAGGCTAGGTTAGGGTAAAGAAGGCTGAGCTAAGGTAGCCTGGAGTAGGTTGAGCTAGGCTAGGCTAGACTAGAGTATGCTAGGGTAGGCTAGAGTAGGTTGGAGTAGGCTAGGATAGGGCATGCTAGGTTGGTCTAGGGTAGAATAGAGTAGGCTAGGCTAGGTTGTTAGGCTAGGCTATGCTAGGCTGGTCTAGGTGATGATAGGCAAAGCTATTGTAGGCTAGAGTTGGCTAACCCAGGCTAGGCTAGAGTAGGCTATGCAAGAGTAGGCTTGAGTAGGCTATGCAAGAGTAGGCTAGGTTAGATTTGGCTAGGCTAGGGTAGGCTACACTAGAGTAGGTTAGACCAGGGTAGTGTAGGCTTGATAAGCTAGAGTAGGCTAGGCTAGTCTAAGATAAATTAAGCTAGGCTAGTGTAGACTAGAGTAGGCTAGGCTAGGCTAGGCTAGAGTAAGTTAGGCTAGTCTAAGCTAGAGTAGGAAAGAGTAGGTTAAGTTAGAGTAGGCTAGGGTAGTCTAGAGTAGAATAGGCTAGGCTAGGCTAGGGTAGGGTAGACTAGGATAGGATAGTAGAAGGATAGACTAGGATAGAGTAGGATAAGTTAGAGTAGAATAGACTAGGCTAGGCCAGAGTAAGATAGGCTAGGCTAAGCAAGGCTAGAGTAGGATAGGCCATGCTAGGCTAGGTTAGAGTAGACTAGATTAGGCTAGTATGAAGTAGGATAACCTAAGCTAAGCTAGAGTAGACTAGGCTAGACTAGAGTAGGATAGGATAGGCTAGTCCAGGCTAGGGTAGATCAAGCTAGAGTAGGCTAGGTTGGGCTAGGCTAGGCTAGGTTAGAGTAGGATAGGATAGGTTAGTCCAGGCTGGGGTAGATCAAGATAGAGTAGGCTAGGCTGGAATAGACTGGGCTAGGCTAGGTTAGGCTAGGTTGGGCTAGGCTAGGCTAGGCTAGGATAGAGTAGTCTAGGCTATGATAGAGTAGACTAGAGTAGGCCAAGCTAGGCTAGAGTAGGCTAATCTAGACTAGGCTAGGATGAGCTAGGCTAGAGTAGGCTAGGCTAGGCTAGGATAGGCTAGTGTAGGCTAAGCTAGAGTAGACTAGCCTAGGATAGGCTAGGATAGAGTAGGTTAGACTAAGCTAGAGTAGGTTAGGCTAGGCTAAGTTACACTACACTGGGCTAAGCTAAAGTAGGCTAAGCTAGACTAGTCTCGGCCAAGGCAGGCTAGGCCAAGGCAGGCTAGGCTAGAGTAGGCTGGGCTAGGGTAGAGTAGTCTAGGCTAGGCTAGGCTAAGTTGGGCTAGGGTAGGGTAGGGTAAAGTAGGCTAGGCTAGGATAGATTAGCATATGCTAGAGTAAGTAAGGTTAAGCTAAACTAGGTTAGGATACGTTAGGCTAGGCTAAGATAGGCTTGAGTAGGCGATGTTAGGTTAGGCTAGGTTATGTTATGTTATGTTATGTTAGGCTAGGCTAGGCTAGAGTAGGGTAGGGTATGGTAGGCTAGGTTAGGTTAGGCTAGGCTATGCTAGGATAGAGTAGGATTGGCTAGTCTAGGCTAGAGTAGGTTAGGTTAGGCTAAAGTAGGATAATTTAGACTAGGCTAGTTTAGGCTAAGCTATGATATGCTATGGTATGTTACGCTAAGCTAGAGTAGCCTAAGATAGGCTAGGGTAGAGTAGAGTAGGCTAGAGTATGATTGAGTAGTCTAGGCTAGACTAGGATAGGCTAGGATAGGAAGCATCTGTCGCACACGAGACAAAGAGAACTAATAGAGGAATCGTCAGATGCAGTTGTCGAATCTGATGCACCCACACACACACATACAAAGAATATAACATATACCCAACATTCTCCCACTTGTTGTTTTCTTTGCATCTAGGGGTCCACATGATTATATAGTCAACAATCCAGGGAAACAATTGCCATTGTTACTCTAAACTAGGAGAACTTTTCTGTGCTCACAGACTTTGTCAATAAATTTACAACATTCTTCAAAGTGTCAACCTTTTCTAGCAACACCTTCTTTTCCTCAACCATGTCTCTCACAAAGTGATACTGAATATCAATATGCTTTGTCTTCGAATGATAAGCTGGGTTCTTTGCCAGGAAGATTCCACTCTGATTGTCACAATCTAATCTCATTGCTTGTTGTACCAACCCAATACCCAAACACAATCTATGTAACCATACTGCTTCCTTGCTTGCATGAGTGGCTGCCATGTATTCAGCTTCTGTAGTTGAGAGTTCCACTATAGCCCGTCTTTTGCTCATCCAACTGATTGCTCCTCCAAATAGGTTAAACACATACCCACTTGTAGATCTTCTGCGATCCAAATCTCCAGCCTAGTCTGCATCAACAAAGCCATGTATGTACACCACTCTGTCCAATCCTGGTCTTCCTTGGTAGCACAATCCATAATTGGTAGTGCCATGCAAATACCTGAAGACCCTCTTTATTGTTGTCCAATGCTCCTTCCCTAGTTTTGACATATACCTGCTCAAAACTCCCACTGCATGTGCAATGTCTGGTCTAGTACAGACCATTGCATACATCAAACTACCAACTGCACTGGCATATGGAACATGGGACATGTTCTCTTCTTCTTCTTGTGTCTTGGGACACTAATCTGTAGATAACTTTACACCTATAGGAATAACAACCTTGACTGGTTTACTTCCATGCATATTAAACATCTGCAATATCGTCTCAACATATTTTCTCTGATTCAACCAGAGTTTCCTATTTGCATGATTTCTTTTAATTTCCATTCTTAGAATGAAGTTAGCAGCGCCGAGATCCTTCATGTCAAATTTGGAGGATAGTTGCGATTTCACCTCCTTGATAACATCCATGTTATTTCCTACCAACAACATGTCATCAACATACAACACTACATAAATGAAGTGATTACCAACCTTCTTGGNAGTGACTTCTTTAGCTTACAGACCAACTCTTTCTTTCCCTTTACTACAAAGCATTATGGACGCTTCATGTAGATTTCTTCTTCCAGATCCCCATGTAGGAATGTTGTCTTCACATCCATCCGTTCCACTTCAAGATCAAAAGTAGCAACAATAGATAAAAGAAATTTAATAGAAGTTAATTTAGCAACAGGAGAAAAAATCTCGCCAAAGTCAATTCCCTCTACCTGGGAATAACATTTTTCTACTAATCGAGCTTTGTATTTCTCCACTTTTCCTTTTGCATTAAACTTCTTCTTAAACAACCATTTGCTACCAACAGATTTTCTTCGAGATGGAAACTCAACTATATCCCATGCCTCATTCTTATCCAAGGCATCCATTTCTTCAACCATGACCTTCTTCCAGAGTTTACTATCCTCTGAGTTCACTGCTTCCCTGACAATTCTTGGATCATCATCAGTAATAGATAAAGAAAAAATGGAATGGAAATTAGGTGGACTATACCTTTCTGGTTTCCTTCTTTCTCTCATTGATCTATTCAATACTGGGGTATGAGGTTCTTCTTCTTCTTCTTCTTCTGCTTCATTTTCTTTAGATGATTCAGATTTTGCATCATCCAACTCTAGCTCTATTTTCTCAGGTTCATCTTTCCTTGGTAGGAATTCCTATTTGGACACATCTTTTACCTCTCTAAGAACAACATCCTGACTGTAAACAATATTCTTAGTTTAAGGGTTCCAAAGCTTATAACATTTTACACCATCTTTATAACCAATAAAGATACACTTTTCAATTTTTTTATCCAACTTACTCCTATTTTCCTTTGGAACATGTACATAAGCATCACAACCAAACACTCTAAGATGTTGAAGAGAGGGTTTATTTTCAGTCCATACCTCATGCGGATTTTTGTCATCCAACATTGATGAAGGTGATCGATTGACCAAGTAGCATGCTATACCCACTGCCTTTGCCTAGAGTTTCTTTCCTAACTCGGCACCGCTAAGCATGCTCCTTGCTTTTTCCATCAGTGTCATGTTCATCCTTTCTGCAACTCCATTACGTTGTGGAGTGTATGGAGTAGTCTTCTGCCTTGCTATACCACACTTCTTACAGAATCTTCGAATTCATTTCCGGAAAATTCTCCACCATTATCTATTCTTATTACCTTTATTTTCTTCTTTGTCTGATTTTTTACTAGAGCCTTAAACTCTTTAAATTTATCAAATACCTCATATTTGTTTCTAAGAAAATAAATCCATGTGTACCTTGAGAAATCATCTATGAATGAAACATAATACACAGACTTACCTAGTGATGGAACAAGCATAGGTCCAAACACATCACTGTATATCAATTCTGAGATCCCCTTTGCTCTTGTAGCACCAGATGGGAATCTTACTCGATTTTGTTTATCATATATCCAATATTCACAGAAATCAAAATCCAGAGTGCAATTAGACATACCTTCAACCATGCCTTTACTGTGTAGTGTTCGAAGGCCCTTTTCTCCAATATGCCCTAGTCTTTGATGCCACATCATGGTCTTCTTTTCAGGGATGATATTGGTCTTGTCTTCTTTATTTGTCTGCTCAAGGACAAAAGAACTGTTACACCCATTAGTATAAGTTCTTCCCAAAAACTTGTACAGATATCCACACCGAATTCCCCTCATCAAAACCATTGCTCCTTGTACCATCTTGCAAGTGCACTTTCCAAATACAGTATCCACTACTACATCATCCAACTTGCTTACAGATATTAGGCTCCTGGCTAGTTTTGGAATGTGCATAACCCCAGGGAAAGTTCTAATCCTTCCATATTTTAGTAGAAACTTAACCCTTCCATGTCCCATGATTTTGGTTGTCGAGTCATCTCCTAGGAATACATCACCATCGTATTTTTCATATTCAAAGAACCACTCCCTGTGAGGATTCATATGGTATGAGCACCTGAGTCGATCAACCATACATCACGGTTTGCATGTGTACCTGTAGATGCCAGGTAAATATCACCTCCTTCTTCAGTGGAGGTTTTTGCCTCTGTGGAAGAGGTACTATCAGATCCCTTTGGTTTATCAACCTTCTTAGACTTGCAATCTTTCTTATAATTCCCTGTTTTACCACACTTCCAGCATTTCCTCAAAGATTTTCTTGGAGACTTAGATTTACCTGTAGATTTAGGTCTCCCTCCCAAAGACTTACCAAGATTCTTGTCTTGGGTATGACCTCTTACAAATAAAGCGTATGTGCTATGACCATCCATGTTTTTTCGCCTCATCTCTTTAGATAGCAAGGATGCAACTACATCCTCACACTTCAATGTATATTGAGTGGTACTACCAATTGCTACAACCAGATTATCCCAAGAGTCTGGCAAAGAACATAACAAAGTAATACATTTATCTTCTTCTGCAATCGTAATATTAACAAAGACAAGTTGACTTACCAGAGTATTAAAGGCATTTAGATGTTCTGTCATAGAATCTTCATTTTCCATCCTAAGATGATACATCTTCTTTTGAAGAAACAACTTGTTTACCAAGGACTTTAATTGATACAAATTCCCTAACTTATCCCATAGTTCCTTGGTTGTAGATTCTCCCAAGACATTCAACAACACCGAATCTGCCAGGCAGAGTTGAATAGTACTCCTTGCTCTTCTGTCCAACTTCTCCCAATATTCCTTCGACACACCACTAGGTGGTATACTAGTAGTTTATGTACTAGTAGGTTGTGTACCAGTCGACTGTGTGCCAGTAAGTTGTGTACCAGTAGGCTGTGTACCAGGTTCCACAACGATCCATTTTTCTTTATCTACAAGAAGGTCCTCCATCTTGAGCTTCCATAGTTCAATTTTTTTACCGTTGAACTTCTCTATCTCTATTCTAGAAAAGCTCGCCATTCCTCTTTCTACACTCGAATCTCCACTGCAAAAGCTCCCACTAAACACAGTTTTATCATAGAGCCAAGATAAACTTGATCTATCAAGCCCGAGCCAAACCCTCAACAACAAAGGCATCCCTCTGAAGCAAAAAATGAGCTCTAATACCACATGTAAGTTTTAAACCTGTGAAGTAAAGAAATGCATATAGATTCTTAATCAAAACATAAATTAATCAATGGCTCATACACATAGTATACAGAGATTTATACTGGAAACCTTCAACCGGGGAAAACCTTTCTTATTTTTATTATATCGAATTTCACCATTCACCATACAATATATACAGTGTTTTTAGGTATTTCGTAGATACCAAAACCCTAATCCCTTAATCCGGGATTAATTTAGAAAATCGCTAAAAATAGCAAAATCCGCTAAAAATAGAAAAAACCGCCCCCAAAAAAAATTTGCGGCACTGCCCCGAACACTGTGCATAACCAGGGGGAGCCATACCTGGCTCCCACTGGGACCCCCCTAGGAACCTCCCGACGCACACGACACAAAGATTACTACTAGAGGGATCGTTAGATACAATTGTCGAATTTGATGCGCCCACACACACACATGCAAAGAATATAACATATACCCAACAAGGCCAGGCTAGGTTAGGCTAGGCTAGGCTAGAGAAGATTGAGCTAGGGTAGCCTAGAGTAGGTTGAGCTAGGCTAGGCTAGAGTAGGTTGGAGTAGGCTAGGGTGGGGCATGCTAGGTTGGTCTAGGGTAGGCTAGAATAGGCTAGGCTGGTCCATGCGATGATAGGCTAGCCTAGTGTAGGCTAGAGTAGGCTAACCTAGGCTAGGCTAGAGTAGGATATGAAAGAGTAGGCTAGGCTAGAGTAGGCTACGCTAGAGTAGGTTAGGCCAGGCTAGTGTAGGCTACGCTATAGTAGGTTAGGCTAGGCTAGTGTAGGCTTGCTAATCTAGAGTAGGCTAGGCTAGTATAGGAAAAAGTAGGTTAGGCTACTGTAGAATAGGCTAGAGTAGACTAGAGTAGGCTAGGCTTGGTTAGGATAGATTAAGTTAGGCTAGTCTAACCTAGATTAGGCAAGAGTAGGCTAAGCTAAAGTAGGCTAGAGTATAATAGGCTAGGCTAGGGTATGATAGATTAAGATAGGATAGTAGTAGGATAAAGTAGGATAGAGTAGGCTAGAGTAGAATAGCTTAGGCTAGAGTAGGTTAGGCTAGCCAAAGTAAGATAGGCCAGAGTAGGATAGGATATGCTAGGCAAGGCTAGAGTAGGATAGGCCATGCTAGGCTAGGTTAGAGTAGGCTAGACTAGGATGGTTTAGGCTAGGATAGAGTAAGATAAGCTAGAGTAGGCTAGGCTAGGCTATGCTAGACTAAGATAGGCTAGGCTATAGTAGGATAGGATAGGCTAGGCTATAGTAGGATAGGATAGGCTAGTCTAGGCTAGGCTAGATCAAGCTAGAGTAGGCTAGGCTAGGCTAGGTTAGGCTGGGCCAGGCTAGGCTAGGTTAAGCTAGGCTAGGCTGGGCTAGGCTAGGCTAGGCTAGAGTAGGCTAGAGTAGGCTAGGTTAGGCTAGAGTAGGCTAGGCTATGCCAAAGTAGGCTAGGTCAGAGTAGGATAGGTTACGCTAGGCAAGGCTAGAGTAGGATAGGCTATTCTAGGCTAGGTTAGAGTAGGCTAGACTAGGATAGTTTAGGCTAGGATAGAGTAGTATAAGCTAGAGTAGGCTAGACTAGGCTACGCTAGACTAAGCTAGGCTAGGCTAGAGTAGGATAGGATAGGCTAGTCTAGGCTAGGCTAGATCAAGCTAAAGTAGGCTAGGATAGGTTAGGCCAGGTTGGGCTAGGATAGGTTAGGCTAGGTTAGGCTATACTAGGCTAGACTAGGATAGGCTGGGCTAGGCTAGGTTAGGCTAGGATGGGCTAGGCTAGGCTAGAGCAGGCTAGGATAGCCTAGAGTAGACTAGAGTAGGCCAAGGTAGGCTAGAGTAAGATAATCTAGGATAGGCTAGGCTAGGCTAGGCTAAGCTAGGATGAGCTAGGCTAGAATAGGCTAGTCTAGGCTAGGCTAGAATAGGCTAGGATAGGCTAGTGTAGGCTATAAGCTAGAGTAGGCTAACCTATGATAGGCTAGGATAGAGTAGGCTAAGAAAAAGTAGGCTAGACTAAGCTAGTGATAATTAGGCTAGGCTAAGCTATGCTTGGCTAGGCTAAGCTAGACTAGGCTAGGCCAAGCAAGGCTAGGCTAAAGTAGTTTAGGCTAGGCTAGGCTAGAGTAGTCTAAGCTAGTCTAGTCGAAGCTAGGATAGGGTAGGCTAAGTTGGGCTAGGGTAGGCTAGGCTAGGCTAGGGTAGGGTGGGCTAAAGTAGGCTAGGCTAGGATAGAGTAGCATATGCTAGAGTAAGCGAGGTTAATCTAAACTAGGGTAGGCTACATTAGGCTAGGCTAAGATAGGCTTGAGTAGGCTAGGTTAGGTTAGCTAGGTTATGTTATGTTATGTTATGCTAGGATAGGCTAGGCTAAAGTAGGGTAGGGTATTGCAGGCTAGGTTAGGTTATGCTAGGCTATGCTAGTCTAGAGTAGGCTTGGCTAGTCTAGGCTAGGTTAGGCTACAGTAGGATAAGATAGACTAGGCTAGTTTAGGCTAAGTTAGGATATGCTATGGTATGTTAGGCTAGGCTAGAGTAGGCTAAGAAAGACTAGGGAAGATTAGGGTAGGATAGAGTAGAATTGAGTAGGCTAGGATAGACTAGGATAGGATAGGATGGGCTAGGCTAGAGTACGCTAGGATAGGATAGGCTAGGGTAGGGTAGATTATGTTAGGCTAGGAGAGGCTAGGCTAGGCTAGGAGAGGCCAAGCTAGGCTAGAGTAGGTTAGGATAGGCTAGGCTAGGTTGTGATAGGCTAGGTTAGAGTAGGAAAATCTAGGGTGGGATATAATAGGGTGGGATAGGCTAGGCTAGGCTAGTGTAGGCTAAGCTTGAAAAAGTTATGCTAGAGGAGGCTAATCTAGAGTAGGCTAAGCTAGACAAGGCTAGGTTAGGCTAGGCTAAGATCTAAGCTAAGGTAGGTTAAGCTAGAGTAGGATAGGATAGGCTATGTTAGAGTAGGAATGGCTAGGTTAGAGTAGGATAGCTTAGGCTAGAGTACGATATGCAAGGCTAGGATAGGTTAGGGTAGGCTAGGCTAGGATGGTCTAGGCCAGACTAAGCTATGCTAGGGTAGGCCAGGGTAGGCTTTAGTTGAAATTGAAATATGTTAGAGAAACAATTGAAATGGTATACAAGGAAATGAAGGAAAACAACATGAGGCAAGAGAAGCAAATGATTAGCTTGATGGAAATTTCTTATGAATCGTAGAGGTGGTTTCTCTTCAAACTTGAATTTGTCAAAGAGAATAAAAGGTTATATGACTAGAAAATATCTAAACATGTATGTGGTTTCATTTGTTAAATAGAATAAAATGTTATATGAATGAATAATAATTAAATATGTATGATTCTCTAGAAATACTAAAGGGGAATACCTGAATGAACTCCTCTTGGTTTCAAGAATAATTTATTCTCTTCTAAACAAGGCCAACCACATGTTTTAAAATTCTTCTTAAGTAGTTAAGTGTGTTCTGTATTCTTTAACATTAGATGATTAAAACAATAACTATATGCATAAGGATCACTGAAAGAAAGACATCCACAGTATACACAAGATTTATCTTGGGAAACCCTAGTGGGGGAGAAAACCCAACAAAGCTTCTTCAATATAGATTCTTCAACAAGTACAATGTCTCTCTCAAGAGAGATCTCACCAAACAGAAGATAAACTAGAAAACCCTAACCATAATAGAGTAGTGCACCACCAGACCAAGATAGTCCTCCAACATATAACCAAAAACCCTTCACCAGAACACCCTTCCTCTGTAGCTATGCCACCCTTCCTCTGTTGTTGCGTCACTCTCTCAGACTTGTGCACTTTTTTGTGTGAGAGAGCTTGTTGTGTGTTCTTCAAGTGAGGCGCCTAACCTCTTATAAATACAAGTTGTGCCCCCTAGAAATTAGTTCAGGGCCAAACTGTCCACTTTATCTTTCTAATTTACAATTGACTTGTTAAGGAAAAATAGGGATGACTTTCACAAAGGCACAATAGAGCCGACTTAACAAATATAATATAATATTATTCTTTAGGTTTTTGTCTTGGTCAAATACAATATGAATATAATAAGAATATCTTTTGAAGTTACTCAAACTTCAACACTCCCTCTTAGCAAGGAAGGTATTCTTCTGGCACGATCATCACAACTTATTTTTCTCTTCTGTATACTTGACCATTGACTTGTTGAATTTCCACGAATCTATATTGAAGAATTTTTGTAACCACATCAAAATTCAGGGTCTCATCATCCATCTGGGCTTTATGTCATCACGGGACTTTCACTCACCATGTCACACATAATCTGGTATCTAGTTCCACAATGAACTAGTAACCTCTAGTTGGCACACCAGGCAACTGGTCCACAATGACCATGAATCTAATCATAAGGATTAAGCGATGTAGTGCACACACACTACATATCTAGCCCAAGGCTAGGAAACACCTCCAACCACACTGGTTGGCCCACCATCTTAAAAGTTCGAGTAACTAACCAACCCTGAAGTCATGGCATATGTTGACCTTGTGTGAGATCATGCTGGCTAGTGCCACAGTTAGTAACTTGTGTACCATACTTTTTCACTGGAGTAGCAATAACTCGACATACCATACTTTTTCATTGGAGTATCCCTCTGCATACCAGACTTTTTCACTAGAGTAGCAGTAACTCGGCGTATCATACTTTTTCACTGGAGTAACCCTCTGCGTACCAGAATTTTTCACTGGAGTAGCAGTAACTTGACGTACCGGAATTTTTCACTGGAGTAGCCATAACCTAGCCGTGAATGACCACCTATTGCTTTTGCCACATGTTGAAGCTACTGCCCTGGATCGCAACTGCAACTCATCACTCTCTCTTACTAGGGACATCCTTCTGGACCACACCAAGCTTGTCTCTGAAGTACACAAAGTTCACTCTCGACAAAGGCTTGGTCAACACATCAACTATCTTCTCATCTGTAGCGACATACTGGAGATTCACTGCTGATCCCCTCTGTACCATATATCTGATATAATGGTACCTGATCTCGATATGATTGGACTTATCATGAAACACTGGGTTCTCTATCAACTTCACACAACTCTGGTTGTTAGACCAGATACAAGTCGCCTCTAACTTGAGATCAAACAATCCTGCAAGCAGCTTCCGAAGCCACATTGCTTTGCTGCTAGTTGAACACACTGCTATATACTCTGCTTTAGTTGTATTGAGCGCCACACTAGTCTACTTCCTGCTGAACCATCAGATCATGGTTGATCCCATACTGAAGCAACATCCAGATGTACTCTTTCGGTCTGCAACACTACTAGCCCAATTTGAATCAGTAAATCCTTGCAGGCTTATCTCACGATTTGAAGCATATCTGAGTTCATAATTAGTTGTACCCTTCAGGTACCTCATCACATGTTTTGCTGAAACCAAGTGAACACTTCTTGACTCAACCATATACTAACTCAATGTGTTCACTGCAAAACATATATTTAGCCTCGTGTTTTTTAAGTACATCAACGAACCAATCATATGTCTCTAAATGGTGGCATCCACTATCTCTGAAGATGTATCACTCAACAACTTCATATTTGTCACCATCGATGTAGGCATGGCATTACAATCCATCATTTCAAATCTCTTCAGAATCTCTACAACATATTTTCCTTGGTTAAGGAAAAATATCACTTGGTCTCTTCCATACCTCTAGACCTAAGAACTAATGCATCATATCGATGTCTTTCATCTTGAACTCTGAAAAAAGATTCCTCTTGCTTTCAGTGATGAGATTCTCGTTTCCTGTTAGGAAGTCATCCACATACAATAATAATATCACTGGTCCACCATCCAGAAGCTTGAAGTATAGGTTGGAATCTGCTTTATTCTTGTTAAAGCCCAATCTCATCAAGAATCTATCAATTCTACCATACCATGCTCTGGGTGTTTGCTTTAACATGTACAAGGCTTTCTTCAATCTGCACACATGTGTCTCAAAATCTTTTGGCTGATCCAAATACACTTCTTCTTCTATTACACCATTTAGAAAAGTTGTTTTCACGTCCATCTGGTATACGTTCCACTTCTTTACTACAACTATTGCAAGTATAGCTCTAATTGAAGTGTATCTTGCCACATGAGAAAATGTCTCCTCATAATCTATTCTTTCTTTCTGTGAGAAACCATGTGCTACGAACCTTTGCTTGTATTTCTCGATGCTTCCATCTACTGAATGTTTTTTCTTGTAAATCCACTTGGAAATTACAACTGTCTTCTCTTTTCGTATCGAAACCACATTTCAAACATCATTCTTTACAATAGAATGATACTCTTCAACCATGGCATCCTTCCATTCTTTCTTCTTTGTATCCTCTTTATAACTGTTAGGCTCAACATCAATGATGTCACTTAGCAATGCCACATAGCTAGAGTAAGGTCACAATATCTTTCTTTCTCTCAAGGATCCATCTGTAGCACCATACTTCTCTCCATCCTAAATAATTTATTGAGCCCAAGATGGTCTTCTCTTCTTGGTATTCATCTCTCAGGATGAGTCTGCAGGTATATGTGGTTCTTCCATATCATGATCTTCTAGTACAACATCATCACATGCATCTATATATGTAATTCTGGGAGATTCAAGCTCCTCATCATGAATCTCATCTGAATGATTTTGTCTTGATCTACTGAAAGTCGTATCCTCATCAAAGGTGACATCTCTATTAGTCTCAATCTAACAATGACCAGGGATGTAAACTCTGTATGCCTTCGATATCTCACTGTATCCAACAAATATACCCTTATTTCCTAAAGGGTCCAACTTTGATCTCTTGTCCTTGGGGACATGCACATATACTGGACAACTAAATATCCTCAGGTGGCCAGCCTTTGGATTTTCACTTGTAAACATCTCTTCTGGTGTCTTGTTCCCAAGTACTTTGTGGGGACTTCTTTTCTACACATACACAACGGTCCTGACTGCTTCTGCCCATAGATGCATTGGTAAGTTTTGATCATGAATCATGGTCTTCAGTGCTTCCATGATTGTATGGTTCTTCCTTTCTGCCACATCATTCTATTGAGAATTGTAGGGAGTAGAGAGCTCCCTCTTAATCCCAATTTCCTTACAAAATGCCTTGAATTCATCTGAAGTGAATTCTCCTCCATTATCTGATCTCAAAATATTTATCTTCTTTTCAGACAGGTTTTCAACAAGTGCCTTAAACTCTTTGAACTTGTTGAATACTTCACTTTTAGCCTTCAAAAATTAAATCCAAGTTTTACGTGAGAAATCATCAATAAATGAAACATAGTATACATACCTACTAAGTGAAGCGACTGACATTGTTCCACACATGTCTGAATGTATAATGTCCAAGACTCCTTTGGATTTGTTATCGCTACTTGGAAATGGCTTCTTCACATTCTTTCCTTGTGCGCATCCTTTGCATATGCATTCATGTTCCACTTAGATTTATGGAAAACCTATCACCATCTTGCTCACAATCGGTAGTGCTTTGTAATGTATATGAACAAATATTCTATGCCATAGTTCACTTGGAGTAACTATAGTATGTACTAGCACTGAAATTGAGTGTCCCTTTAACTTGTATAATCCTCCTTCTTGGACACCAATCACTACAACATCATCAACATATTTTCCTATAGGCCACATGAGGACTTCACCATCATTGAAAGAAACTATGAATCCTTTCTCATTTAAAGCTGAGATAGAAAGGATATTTTTCTTTAAACCATGTACATACAACACATCCTTCATCTTCATAGGTTTTCAGGAGTCTAGCTTGTAGGATGCTTGTCCTACTCCTTTAATGGGGTACTGATAGTCATCACTTAGATTCACCTTCTGAGGTGAATCTTTCTTAACTAGATCTGAGAGAGATTCCTTATAACCAATAATGTGCTTAGAAGCACCACTATCAATAAGTCATGTGCCACTTCCATGAGTGACTGTACTTGTAAGAGTTGAGATCAAAACATATTCTTCGCTTGATTCTTCTTCTTTGATTTTCTCATGATCATGTTCATCATCTTCTGCGACATAAGCATGATGTCTTTTATACTTTCCTTTTCCGACCTGGCCTTTGGAGTTGGGACAATTTATGGTAATGTGTTCCATCTTCTGACAAATCAAGCATCTGTAATTTGAGAAATCCTTCTTGAAATTGTGAGTCTTTTGTAATCCATGATATTTCTTATGTGAGTGAACTTCCTTCTTGCTCTTTCCTTTTCTGGTAGGTGCTACCATGGCTTGATTTTCTTCATCACCTAGTTTCTCTTCTCTTGCTGCCAATTTAGCTTCTTCCTGAGTACAATCCTCCCACAATATGCTAAAACTTGTTATCCTTGTTATTGAACATATACCCTAAATGAATTATTCCCAAGATCTGGGGAGACCATTCAATGTAGTCATCACCAACTCGACTTCTTCGATTATGTCTCCAATGGATTCAAGTTATTTTTTTTATTTGAGGCACTCTTGTGAAATATAATTGGATAGTTTTTGAACTTTGCATATTCACATTCTTGACGTGTGTTCTCAAGTTCATATTTTAGTTGATATTCTTTCCTTCATACAATTGAGATAAGGCTTCAAACATTTGCTTGGGAGTTGTCAATGATGAGACATGTGGGATCAAATGATCCTTGACATAATCAACAATGATTCATCACGTTCACTAGGTTCTTTTTGTACTTTTCTTTGGCCTCATCTTCATTATGTTCTAGAAATTCTTTTACACAATCTTCTAGATTATTCTCTTCTAGAATGAGCATCACTCTATACTTCCATGCTCGAAATTTATCAACACCTTCAAGCTTCTCATCAAGATTGGTACTAGATGCCATCTTGTGCTTGAACAATACAATAAGAAAAATAAGAACTTTTCAAGGAAAGGTTTTGTACTTACTAGAGTGTACTATTCCAGAGTGATCAGTTCTAGCTTCAATTATATAGCTACCAAGACATCTTAAACTAGGGTTTCTGAGGAAACCCTAATTTTTCAGAATATGAATTTTGGAATTCTGCTCCGAGGGAAAGGTGCACCCTCCTTAGGAGAACTTCTTGGTAGCCATACTTTGACCAACTTCCTCTAGAAAGTAGGTGAAATCACCTTCTAGGGTTTTGTGCAGTTAAAACAGCTGCAACAGTTGCAACATCTGCAACAGCTGCAACAATTGCAACAGCTGCAACAGCTGCAACAGTTGCAACAGCTGCAACAGTTGCAACGCCAGTTGCAATTTTCAAAACTTCATCAAACTGAGAATCTAAACCTAAGGAAATATGTGCTAGGGTTAGGAGAGTCTTCCTATGGTCTTAGTTTCCCCAGCGAGATATTCTAAACTGTGCAAATGGCTTCTTTCAGGCCCGCTCTGATACCATGTTAAAAATCTTCTTAAGCAGTTACATGTGTTCTTCATTCTTTAACTTTAGACTATTAAAACAATAAATGCATTAATAAGGATCATTGAAAGAAAGGAATCCATAGTATACACAAGATTTATCCCGGGAAACCCTTGCAGGGGAGAAAACCTAGAAAAGATTCTTCAATATAGATTCTTCCACAAGTACAATGTCTCTCTCAAGAGAGATCTCACCAAAAAAAAGATAGATTAGAAAACCCTAACCAGAATAGAGTAGTGCACCACTAGACCAAGATATTACTCCAACAGATAACCAAAACCCTTCACCAAAACACCCTTCCTCTGTAGTTGTGTCACCCCTTCCTCTATAGCTGCGTCACTCTCTTAGACTTGCGCACTTTTCTGTGTGAGAGAGCTTGTTGTGTGTTCTTCAAGTAGGCATCTAGCCTCTTTTAAATACAAGTTGTGCCCCCCATAAATTAGGTCAGGCCAACCTGTCCACTTTATCTTTCTAATTTACAATTGACTTGTCAAGGCACAATAGGGCCGACTTTTACAAAGGCACAATAGGGTCGACTTAACAAATATAATATAATATTATTATTTAGGGCTTTCTCTAGGTCAAATACAATATGAATATAATAAGAATATCTTCCGAAGCTACTCAAACTTCAACAACATGAAGGTGTAAGATCCTCCACCCTCACCCCCCCTTGCATCACTCTCAATTCCCTATACCTAATCATGCATAACACATAGCAAAATGAAAACTAAAGGTAAATGAAAGAAGAATGTATGTGCAAATGTTTTATTTTGTACATACAAAACATATAAGGTTCATGCATAAGAAGGTAGAAAAACATAAATTGTACAACAAATAGTTTATATTAATAAATTTTATCTTCAAAATATGTACAATCACTTCTTTTTTGGTTTCTTATTTTTCATGAAATTCTTGAGTAAATCATCATATTCCTCTTGATCCCCTTCAACTATTTGGCCATATTCTGGTGTTGCTTGACTATGCACCCTCTCAGACATTGTACTTATAATATTATGACATGCACATTGATATGCTACATGGGAATCTACTAAAATAACAAAAGGTGTTAAAAGGATATGGTTAGTTACTATTCATAGCAGTGTTTTATTAATACAAATATCATTACAATATTTTTTACCTGAAGGATAAGTCGACACCATTGGTTGGGTTGTCATTTGTTCCTCTCCTTCCTGAGCACCCTCATCTACATGCTCTTCCATTGAAAGAAGAAAAATAGAAGTACACCATCTACAAGTAAATATTAATAATCATTAATATATACATTTGATTTTAAAGACACGCATATCGTGATGGGGCTGCACACCAATAAAATCATTGGGTTGTTGTCCATCGTTGTTTCTTTCCTTCTTAAAACAAATAGACACATTGATTGATGGGTTATATCAACTGTCAATAAATTTTACAAGTAATCAACAATCCAATTCTTGTCATTTTATTTTCCATCTCATTTGAAGGGTTAGATTCTCTTTGCCCCATCCTTTCTTGATGTTCCACCACTAATTCAAAGCTGAACTTAAACCCGACCATTAATTCCTCTTCGGTGATGACAGTGTTTAACCTATCCCATTGCATTGCATAAGATAAAAAAAAATTCTTATTAGTTGTGTTATCCCCAACTCCTAGGGATAACAAAGGAGATCATGTCTGAAGCCCCTTGGGTTGCAGACATGGAGTACTAAGAGACAACTTGACCAACAATGTCCACTTGCATAGAAAGAGACCCACCTCACCACCATAACCCCAGGTTCTTCACGATGGTATCCACCACATCAACTAGCCTCTAAGAGACATTGGGTCTTTCTCCATGAGGTACAGGTTATGTATTATGGTGAGTGTCATTTCAATATTTGAGGCATTTGAAGTTTGTTTCATCTATTACTACTTTTGATTATGTAACGTTTGCTTGGACATTATGTTCTTTGCCCTGTTTCACTTTGGTGGTTGACATTGCGTCCTATTAAGTGGGTCACCCTTAGAGATAGGAGTGCTACTAGGAGGTCCTTTTGACGAGTCATCGTGCCATTCCTGACCATACTTGTCACTTTCTACACTTTATCCTCTCATCTCCTCACCTTTTGGGATTTTTCGGGTGTATTGACCCAAGAAAGGGTTGTCCCTGATTTCAAGGGAAGAAGGGGATGAAATCCCAGAGGCTTATAGCTGAAAAAAGATAAAATCCAAACCATTAATATTCTAGATGCTCGCCTAGGGATCCTGAGGACAATGGAATGTCTCTCATAAGAAAATAATGGGACCTGTGAAAAATAAATATAACAAAATGCCAACTAGGGTGTAGCATGTGTGGGCACTGTTTTTATTGCTTAGGTAGAATCCCCACACATGTTTTCAATTTCGGCCAACATGATGTGACTAGGGTAGAGTCAAGGTGGGCACATTTTTTCATGCTTAGGTATAAGGACCACCTTGGATTCAACCTAGAAACATCCTAAAAGAATAAAAGGAAAGAAATGGGCTTGGAAAAAGGTTTCATTGAAAATGAAGGTGCAACACACACTCTACAAAGGCACCCATAAATGAGACACTACAACCCCTTGTATGTCATGAACCCCATTCCCAAAATTATTATTAAAAGGTATGAATTAAGGGTTGTGCAAAATATGAATTAAAAATTATTATT
>JASDQU010011115.1:140611-191071 GCA_032191745.1 Picea mariana | reverse complement strand
TAAAAGGCAAGAAATGGGCTTGGAAAAAGGTTTCATTGAAAATGAAGGTGCAACACACACTCTACAAAGGCACCCATAAATGAGACACTACAACCCCTTGTATGTCATGAACCCCATTCCCAAAATTATTATTAAAAGGTATGAATTAAGGGTTGTGCAAAATATGAATTAAAAAGTATTATTTTGTGTAAAAGGGAAAAATAAGGGTTGTTTTCCCCTTATTTTGTGGTTTACCCTAAGTTATGTGGACAAACTATGTTTAAAACATTTTGTATAAATATAGATCATTTTTATCTCATTTTCATCATAACTCTCCCATTGTGAGAAGCCTTCCTAGATAAACTTTGCGCCCTCTTTGGGAAATCTCCATCTTTTCTTCTTTTGTTATGGTTTCTTCATGCTATTGATGTAAGAAGTAGTGCACTACCTCTCTTGGATCTAGTTTCTTGCATTTGTGGTGGATTTATCTTGGTAAAAGGAGGTTTATCTTGCCATTACTTGGACTAGGTAAGTATTCTATCTTGTTGTTGCTTCATTACTTGGTTACAAGTTTGATTTGCTAGATTTCTTGGGGAGTATAAGGATTTACAACCCCACCATATCTATCATTTTTGTCTTGAAATAATTTGTTGCTTGAGGTTTTACTAGGAGAAGTAAAAGGGTTTACACCCTCTTAGTACTTCCTAGTTAGCCTTGTTTTCCTTGAGGAGTAAAAGTGATTGCACCCCCAAGGAGATATCATTGCTAGCTCTTTTATTTTTTTTTGACTCCATAACCCAATAGCTAAAGGAACTGAATCTAATTACATTGGAGAAATAAAATATTGCATTGGTTATCATGAAAACTTGGGATTTTGAGATTGTCTAAATTGGAATCAATTCTATGATTTATGTGCTTGGTTGAGCCACTAGGGAATATCTTTTTTCCAAGTACTTCTTGTTGATGTCATAAAATTTCATCTACAACCATTAGGGATTTAGAAACCCTAATACAACTTTCTTAATAACTCACAAACCAATCGTCAAAAGTTGCTAAAAGTTTTCCCCTACCCTCTACTAGTCTCAACACACTTTTTGGGTGGATTGTTGGCAAGTTTTGGTGGTTGATCTCTTTGATGTAACAAATTGTATGCTACATCCATAATGCTGCAACTATATCTCTTCAATACTAATTTCTTATAGCATTGTTTCATGCTAAAGTCTTTCTCTTTCATACTTGAGTTAAACTAGTCATTGCCAACTTGTCTCTTGCAATTTTAACTAGACTTTTAGCAACTTTATTTGCATCTCTTATTATTCTTTTGTTGCTAATATTTATTACTATTTAGGGCTGCAATTGGGGACAACAAGCTTAACTTTTTTTTCCAACATATTATTGGGCTTATATCTTTGTTTTCCTTGTGCCTCGGGCAGGTACAACCACTACTTGGAAAGTATACTACATTGTGACATATCTTCTACCATATACGAGACTCTTTTCAAGCCCTTCTTACCTTCCATTAGTGACCTATAGGGAGAATTTTATTCATCTCTTCATCTTCCATCTCATTTCCCCCCAGGGTCACCTGGATTCCCCCCTTGAGGTGATTGCTTCATCTCTAAAGTGACGAGAATACCTATATAAGGTGACAGTGGGTAGGTGTTCTCTTATTTGTCATCATTTTATGGTTGGGTCGGGATTTTCCCATCCTACAACTTGTGCGATAACATTTTTGCATCATTTCCAGGGAGGATTTTGAATCCTCTTCAAACTCTAACGACACTGACTTTGGAAAGCTATCCCAAAGCATTACATGTTGCACCATTACAATGATCCATATGTCTGGTTTGGAATTTCAATTAATGACCCATATCTACATGCAATTAGTCTTGATTTTGATCCCCATGATGTTTTTGCAACATTACAATGCCATGTTTTTTATCCAACCTATAGTGCTTGTGCATTGCTACAACTTGACATACAGGTCTTACATATTATAATTAGCTCGCAACTAAGACATCGTCATGATAGCTAATTTGGTGTCAATTGATAAGCTATGACACATGAGGGGGTCTACAATTTACTAAATTCTAACACTATCAAAATTCATTATCAAAATAGTAAGTTTCCATTGTCGGAGTGACACAACTAAAAATGACCAAATAAATGACCAATTGTTATGTGGTCATTTTTAGTCTAGTTATATCTCGTGACCAAATTTGTCATTTATCTTGGTCTTTTTTAGTTTAGTTCTTATCCTGTGACCAAAGTGGTCATTTATCTTGGTTGTTTTTAGTTGGCTCACTTAAAATTTATCAATTTTGGTCATTTATCCCTTGAAAAAACTGTGGTGACCAAATATTTTGGTCACCTGGTCACTTATCTCTCATTTTGTACTAGTGAATACTGCTCACAAACATAAAAAAGATGTACCAAGATCAAGATGTGCTTCTAAAAGTATACCAAGTCATATATGCCACATCATCCATAAACCATGTGCCAACAATACTACTAGTAAGTGCATCTACCAATGTACCAAGCATGTATCAATCATGTATCAACAAGTCAAACTATGACTCATCAAGTTGTACCAGCATCACCATACCATACAACTCATGTATGCGCCAACTCATCAACTATATGTCCCAACATGTAACTCAACCATATAAAAAATACATATAACAATATAACCAATAGAAGTCCTCTACCAATACATCATACTATCCATGATCCAAATACCATAAACCCTCACATCAAATCATGTGCCAAACCTTCACTCTTATGTAGCCTTAAATTTGTACCAATCATATACCAAGCTCACTAACAAAGGCCCCTCACAAGAAATTCAAGGTATCTCAATATAACTTAACTAACTGCATCACCAATGTACTTCAATAGATCTGCATCATATCCATTCACTACAACAAGTACTATACATCAATAGTACCTCTAGGTGTTGATGTTTTGGTAGTAACTACGGGAGGTATCAACCTCCACGTCTAACCTATGACTTAGAATAGAATATTATGGAAGCAAGTGAACCATTAAACAGATGTGTGGAAACCCTAGAAGACAAGTCGACCTAGCAGAATAAATAATATTAGAATATTATCTTCCAAAAATACAAGTCGGTTCCACAGGAAAAAGATAAACATAAAATACAATTACCAGAAATTCAAGTCAACCCATCTAGGAAAGTCACTGGACATATTAATATAAATAGAGGTCATTTTAGCTCATTTGGATACCCATTTATAGTGCAAGTCTTGTGGAGAGATGTAGTTGCAAGGAGGAATAAGGGTGTATGGTCATATCTTGGTCTTGGTCTCTCTCTAGCACTATCAAGTGATCCTCTTGGTGATATTCTTTCTAAGTATGGAACAAGGTTGAGAGAGTAGTGCAACTGCAACTGCTGCAGTTGTGTATGGCACTTATTATGTGGATATGGAGACTCTCTCTCTTGTGCGCTACCATTGGAGAAGGAGTGCACTACTTGTCTTGATTTGTTGTTGTGGTTAGTAGCTAGGGTTTATTTGTTGGTTCTGGAGTTGGCTTGCCATAATTATTCTAAGTAAAGGTTAGTGTGCTTTGGGGTGGCATATGTGAATTCCTATGGTTGGGTGACAATGATGTCACATTGTCTATGGTTAAACGAGCATACCAAAATTTCAACATGGAATCAGATTTGGTTTCCTTAACAGTCTAATCGTTGGAAGGAAGATCCTCAGTTTCCCCCATTTTCAAGCTCATTGAGCACTTACTGAACTCACTAAGAAGGTCTCCTAAGTAGGGTGCATCTCTTCCTCGGATTAGATCTACAAATTTTTGAAGTTGAGAAATTAGGGTTTCCTCATAAAACCCTAGGTCTGCAGTGCCAGTTCCTTCATACTAGTTGTAGCACCAGTTGCAGTGCCAGTTGCAACACCAGTTGGAGTGTCAGTTGCAACACCACTTACAGCACCAATTGCAGTACCAGTTGCAGTGAAATTTATTGTGAAGTGTTGGGACTAATTTTTGGTTGTCCTAGTGTGCCTTACCCTAGCACATATCCAACTACCTTTAGATTACATATTGGAGCACCTTTGAAGTTTTAAGGTTCGTCATTGCTTGTCGCTACTGTCAGATGGTGCCACTACCTGTCGATGATGCTAGAGGTATGTACTTATATATATTTAAACTGTATCACTATTTTGAGTGTGATTGCAAGAGAAGGGATCTCTTACAATCGTAGATCCAAAGGGATCTTAGTCGCAACACATTCAAAGGAACAACTCACTCCAGGGGATAGGTTGAAGAGAATAATTTTCATCTTGAGTGAAGGAGACTCGAAAAAAATTCAACAACACTCATTCTTGAAGATAAGACTCCAGGTTCTAGGCAGGTCACAGGTGATAACTCTGAGGGAAGATATAATGATAGTTGCAGGAGACAACATATTAGATGGTCTCTAGCTTGAGACATGGAGCATACTATCCAGATAAGAAGTTGTATACATGACCGTATACATCCATGTACCAAAGAAGAATAATACGAATAAGGGTACTTTCTTGAGATACATAGTATCTCATATGGATATTGATTGTAAGGAGCATAAGGCTCCAAACATGACTGGACAAAGCCCTCTAGTGCAATTGATCACTCTTCATATCATCAGGAAGAGTTAGTAGAGCCAGAAGGGCCTACCCCAAATCATTGCAGTAAGTTAGTAACCAAGAAGAGACCAGTGTGGTCCCATCAAACTTTGCAGGATGCAACATTGATGAGCCATATCATGAGGATCAAATGGCTCCGAAGATTATACAGATTCACAGGGAGTCAAGCTTCAGAGGCAGAATGGAGACTCAGAGACTTTCAAATTCACATGGAAGAGAGAGACTTCTTGCATAACTAATAGATAGATGCCATGGGTTGAGAAGGCTAGATCAAAGCTTCAGAGGCTTCGAGGAGATATGAAATATTATGGGAAGATTCCCTTTCTTCAGTAGAATTTGCTACAGTGACCGAGGAGGAAGCAAATCAGAAGGACTGGAATATATATATTTTCGGTGGTTCTGAGACCAGAAGGAAAGTTAGTGGTGACTTCCAAGTTGATCTAAAAGATCAATCATGTTGCAGATAAATAGTCTAGATATGTACAAGGCATGATTTGTGTACAGTGGATTCTCCCAACAAGAGGGAGAAGGCTATGCCGAGACACTTGCTCCAATATATTGCTACTGACGAATAGGTAGAATATATGTTGACCAAGCCTATGTTAAGAAAAATATTGGAGTGGTCCAAATGTTTTTCTCCAGTAGTGAGAATTGATGTGTTCCCAGTAGCGGGAAGTGATGTGATCCCCAATAGTGAGAATTGATGTATTCCCCAGTAGCGGGAAGTGATGTGATCCCGAGTAGTGGGAGCTACCCCAACACAATTTGGTATGCTACTCCAATACAGGCTGGTATGTTACCCCAACGCAGGTTCGTATGCTACTCCAACATAGGATGGTATGTTACCCCAGGGAAGGTTGGTATGCTACTCCAACGCAGGCTGGTATGTTACCCCAATGCATGTTAGTATGCTACTCCAACGCAAGATGGTATGTTACCCCTGCACAGTTTGGTATGCTACTCCAATGCAGGCTGGTATGTTACCTCAACGCATGTTGGTATGCTACTCCAATGCAAGATGGTATTTTACCCCAGCGTAGATTGGTATGCTAGTCCAACAAAGGATGGTACACTACTACAGTGAAAGTGCATAACTTCTTATGATGTATGGATTCGTTAAATTCAACAAGAAAATGGTTGAGGTGTGCAAAAGCGCAGAAGCGTTGATGATGATCATGCCAAGAGGAATACCTTCCTCGTTAAGAGGGAGTGTTAAATTTCTGAGTCAGATTTTGTGTAAGTTGACGAGTTATTAGTTTTGTGTGAACTAGATGCTGATCTGTAGTGTCATAAATGATTCCCAGTTAGAGTGTCGATCAATAGCATCGGAGGTTACTAGCTGGAGGGCCAACCAATAGTGTTGGGGGTTTTTTCCAGCTAGATGGATAATGTGCAGCTATGATGGTGATACTTGATCTGTTTGATCATATGATAGCCTGTGTGGCTATGGATATGCTTCATGTAGACTAGTCTACAAGACCATGTGATTCTTTCCCATGCCATGTGAGATGGATGGATGTGTTTGAGACCACTACATGAAGAACATCTTAGTTAGTACCTCCCTAGCTAAGAGGGAGTGTTGATGTTTTGGTAGCTGCGAGAGGTATTAACCTCCACGTGTAACCTATGACTTAGAATAGAATATTCCAGAAGAAAGAGAACCATTAAATAGATGTGTGGAAACCCTAGAAGACAAGTCGACCTAGAAGAATAAAGAATATTAGAATATTATATTCGAGAAATACAAGTCGAATCCATAGGAAAAAGATAAACAAAAAAAATAATTACCAAAAAGTCAAGTCGGTGTAGCCAGAAAAGTCATTGGACAGATTAATATAAATAGAGGATGTTTTAGCTCATTTGGATACCCAGTTAGAGTGCAAGTCTTGTCGAGAGCTGCAGTTTCAGCAACTGCAAGGAGGAATAAGGGCGTATGTTCATCTCTTGGTCTTTGTCTCTCTCTATCGCTATCAAGTGATTCTCTTGGTGAAACTCTTGGTGATATTCTTGCTAAGTATGGTACAAGGTTGAGAGAGTAGTGCAGTTGCAGCTACTGCAGTTGTGTATGGCACTTATTCTATGGATATAAAGACTCTCTCTCTCTCTTTTGCGCTACCATTGGAGAAGAAGCACTCTACTTGTCTTGAGTTATTGTTGTAGTTAGCAGCTAGGGTTTATCTGTTGGTTCTGGAGTAGGCTTGAAAAAATTATTCTAAGTAAAGGTTAGTGTGATCAGGGGTGGCATATGTGACATAAATGACAACCAACTATCCAAACCAACTATCCAATAATATAAATAGATAAAGCGAGTAGCATGCTACTTTCTATTTAAATTTGTCCCACCTTTTCCCAACAAGTCTTCTTTACAACTATAGGGACAATGCTAGTTGCAGTGCTCCTCTCCTTGTAGGATGAGGGTGAAGCTGCATTCTGATTTCTTCACCTACTAGAGGGTATGGATGTCAGTTCTTTTACAATTTCGTAGCCCTTTTTTTCAATCTATAATTTTGGTTTCCTTCAAATATTTCAATGTTGCTACAATTGATGAGGAAATAGTAGATATGCTCTTTCCAAACTTACTAAATATTCTTTCATTTGTTTCAATGGATTATTTTTAACTAATAGAGAAAACATGCTCAATTTTTTCAGCTTCTAGTATAGAATTATTGTTAGACTTGACATTATCACCTGCATTACTCCTAGATTTTTCTAAATACCCATGAGATTCACTTAACTCATTTTCTTGCAAGGGAAGGATAAACAAAGAATCAACATTTCTTATATGATCCCACAAATGTTTAAGACCATCCTCTCTAACAAGAACATACAATATAGTTACCTCTTCAGTTGCAGTTTAGATTTTATCGTTCATTACAGCAGACACCTAGCCATGCCAAAACATTGAACTTAAGCTTATTTCCATATTGATTCATAAAGCATTGCAACTTAAACCATTAAGAAAAAAAGGCATCCACCTTTTAAAAAAATAAAGGAATCAACACTCTTTCAGAAAAGGCCAGAGTATGGCCACAAATCATTATTTGAAAGCAAAGAAAAATATTGATTGGAAAAATTTAAACTAATCATGTAAACAATGAATAGAGGTGTTCAAGAAGCAGACATGGCTTAGAAGTAATAAATTTTATCTAATCATGTAAACATTGAATAGAGGTGTTCAAGAAGCATACATGGCTTAGAATTAATAGACAACAGGAAATAGTGGTTGAGTGGTGACCTTTTTTATACTTCAATGAATTATTCATAGTTTATTTTCTTAATCATAGTCATTGTCTTTGTTGATGTGGTTATTTACTCTACCATTGAGGGAATTTAGTCTAGTTGATAAAGCATAACAAGGATACTCTAGTTGGAATTATGCACAAACTACTGACAACATTTTTCTAGGAATATATCCCTGTCCACCTGAACATGGAAATTGGAGAGAGGAACTACAAGAGACAAAATGGCAACCAAGCACCCAATCTATGTTTATTTGAACTGACATAATTATCAAATATTAATAGGCTAATTCTGTGCTGATAGATTCTTCAAAACATTGAAAGGATGCTTGGCTTATAAATTAGATGATAGAATTTTGAGAATTATATGCATCGAGGAATTTTTCATTAGATATTTGATGAAATGTACTTATTCTCCCATGTTTGAGATGAACAGAAGGTTGAAACATTGTCTGTAAAAGAATATTTCCACCCAACCCAACCCAAGAATATTGATTGAATTCTTTGTTGATCGTGGCATTTTAATTAGATAAAAGACCAAAGGAAATTGTTCTTTCACATTTTGAGCTACCAAAGTTCATAAAACAAAACAATCTATAGTCTCATAGACTGTAAAGAGCCTTGCCATTTTAAATTGTTCATCTAAAATATCATCCATTGAAAATAAAACATTTACAATGCCTAATTTGTCCATTGCAATGAACATCTTAGGTGTCAAATTTGAGCCAACATTCCCAACCTTTCCATGCCACTCTAAAGTTAATAAAAGCACTTAAGACCATAACACTGCCATTTTTGGAATAATCTCCAGATCCAATTGTCATGCTTTTTTCATTTGTCTATATTTTTAAAGAGTTGAAAGAAAAGCTCAAGAACCAGTATAGTCTCGAGTCCTTTTTTTAAATGAATAGTCAATAAGCAATCCAGGGATGAATAAACAAACTCCAAAAATCAAAAGCTACATTTCAAATCTATGAGGGAAAACAAATTACTTGGACAGAAGTAAGCAGAGCTCATAAGACAAAGTGTCTACATCAAGACGATGTCACTTTGCTAATATAACCTTGCTTGAAATCATTTGCAAGACAAGACAAGACACTAACACTTATACCCTGGCTTAAGAATCATGTCGAGGATTAGAAACCCATGTAATATTTTCTGAACAAGAAAAACTTCCACTTAATTTTAGATCATTATGTCACATGGAGGATTCACTTAAAGGAAATAGTGTATAGCTCCTCTTCCCCAACGATATCTAAAGCATAAAATAAATATTGGAATCTAATTCTTTCAAGGCCTATACAAATAAAAATTTAGACATTTGAGAAGATACTTAGCCACTAGAATAACAATCTGTACCCACAATATCAATCATTTCAGGATCCAGACCTGCTTGAATAACATCCTCAAGTATAATACCTATGTCTGAACATATTTACCAAGTTCCGTTGAATTCAACAATAATTCAGTAAAGCAGAGTTATTTGGTTTCAATATTTTTTAGTTAATTCAATGACATTAGACGTTGGTTCAAGTAGACAATAGTTCACACTGTCAAATGAAATAACCTCAATTCAACTATTCTCAATTATTGCTTATCCCTGTCATGAATCCCACCCAAGCCTATCATGTCAATCTGCGCTACTACTGCCAATCCAAGGACACCATTTAGCAAAGTTGTTGCTCTTAATCCCTATAAAAACAAATACCTACAAGTAACTTACTAAATATTTACCTGATACTCAAAAATCTAAATTGAATTTATTAAATCTTTCTTTTTTTAAAACCACTAAGATGTAAATTGCCAAGTTTTTTCTGTATTAATTTTTTTATCCGAATGTTTTCATATCGTACATAATTCTAATTCAAACTTTGTAACTGTGTGTTTGAACCATTGAAAAATGAGGGGTAAATCAAATTTAGTTCCAAATACAACATTTCACATCGGTTCAAGTAAACAGTGTTACATGTTTCCAAATGAAATAACCCTAATTTTCCTCTCCCCAGTTCCCACCCAAGACTGTCATGACTCCCACCCAAGGTTGTAATGTGAATCCACTTTACACTACCAATCCAGGGATAACATTAAGCAAACTTGTTGTTGAAATTAAAGCAGCTGCAAGAGCCATTCTCTGGGAGGATGGAATAAAAACCTAGATGAGATCTATGTCCCCCAATACACTCCTGGGGTTCTTGGTTTGGGACCAAGTAGTTTGAGCCATGGAAAAAGACCCTAGTGAGGGTTGTTGATTATTACAACTTCGTGAGACATTCTCTAGGACACACTCTCCTATGAGACTGAGTTGAGTCAACCTGTGAGAGATCCCATGTGTTAGTTGTGCCCATGAGATGGTTGTTGTTCCTCTCTTGATTGAGATGAGACGATGTGTGCCCCTGTGTGGGGTGAGGATGCCCATGATGTGGGTGTGACGTTCCTCTCTGGATTGAGATGAAATGATGTGTACCCCTATGTGGCGTGAACATGCCCATGTCATGGGTGTGCATCCGACTCTGGACTGAGTTGATATGATGTGTCGTATCCTGCCTTGTGGACTCAATTGAGTTAGGCTTGAGATGGTACTTCAGATAATTCTCCTATGGACTTAGTAAGATAGAGATCTATTGAGTAGGATGTCCCCGTGGCTGCGCACAGGTGGACATGCCCCTAGTGGTTGAGCACTAGTGGATGTGCGAGATCCCTTGCTATATGGTCTAAGAGTAAGATTTACCTGTAAACATAATTGTGATGTAAAGGGTACAGGTCGACTCCACCATATGTGAAAGATAATTAATGTTTATTGTAATAATTAATTATTTACTGAGTTATTGAGGTCGGCCCTGTTGTGCCAATAGACACCACTTTTGGTTTGTCCAGTATAGTATAAATAAAGGTGATCTCCCCATTGAGGAAACACACAAGTCACTTGTCATTTGGAAATTTCAGCAAGTACATCTTCTAGGGTTGAAGTGTGCACCTCTCTTGGGCGCAAGTTTCAAGGTAGTAGAGAACCCTCTTGTGTGCATTATGGTTTCATGGATGGCAGATATTTTCTTGAGAATATAGAAAAGGATTTTTGGGTTTTTCTCCCTTGTTGAGAAGGGTTTTACCAAGATATTTCTTGTGTTCTTGTGCATGGTATTTCTTCTTGTGATCTTGGTTATTGCAACAATTGTGAATGGTGTAGCTGCATTTGTTTATGGTTCAAGTAAATGACTAAAATGAAAGAAACCTGATGCTTGAGCCCAACATAGTGAAAATTCAACATGGTATCAAAGCATAGGTCTTGAAGAAGCCATTGCAAAAGATTCTAGTAGCCGTCCTCACTCTTCTGCACAACTGTATGACCCTCCTCACTCTTCTGCACAACCATACAACCCCCCTAGGGTTTCCAGAAATCTGTAAAACCCTCTCCTTTATGGGTGTTCCAACACTTAATATTGAAACGTTGGGGATAAAAATTGCATAGGGGTGTATTGCCTCCCTCTGCACACCTCCAACAACTCTCAGATTGTAATTCCAAGAATTTTAGATTTTTGGCTCTAGGGTTTTGCAATTTTCTATAGAAAATTCAAATCTAGGGTTTTTGTAGCTCATTGTAGGAGATTTTTAGCTCACCATTGTTATTTTGACTTTCAACGCTTATTTTTGGCAGTCATAAGCCCAACAAAACCTAATATTTATATCCTAGCCTAGTCGTTAGGTTTCCTAGTCCAGTTGGTAAGGGTTTGTGAAGAATCTGCAAACCATGAAGAACAGAACTATGTTGGAAGATAGGATTGAGGAATCAAAACAATTTAGACTACATGAAGAATATTGGAAGACATATACAGAGCCACATCAGAGAGATGAAGACATCGAAGATGAAGCCTTCCTCTTCATATCAACACTCTCAGGTATGCACTTGTATATTTTATTTGTATCATTGTCACGAGGGTACTTGCAGGAGGAAGGAACCTTTGCTGCAAACATGGATCTAGAGGGATCTCAGTGCATTCAAAGGAATAACACACTGGAAGTGAAGACTCCAGATACAATCTTTTCAATTATCATTCCTCTAACCTACATTTATAAGTTTGCTACATTACAAGTAGGCGTTGTAGTTGTGACAACAATCCTTAAATTGTTTTGATTCTAGAGATGTACTCATTATTCTCCTCTAGGAAATATTCTTGTCTTATTTATTTTCGTTTGTTTTCTTTTTCCAGGAAGGTTAACAAAAAAGTAAGATGTTTATTCTTTAGAATTCAAAGGGAGTCACTTGACTCAGAGGAAGTCAAAACTATTTGAGACGGAGGAAGAAAAGAACAACCATTGAAGAAACCAAACCAATGATACATGATCGACATCTACCTATGATCCTATGGGAAGAAGCATCCATGACAACAGTATATGGTCAGAACAAGAGTCCTCACCAGATTTTGAAGAACATGACTCCCGAAGAAGCCTTCACTAGAGTGAAGCATGAGGTAGGACACTTCAAGATATTTGGGTGTCCAATATATCTTCATGTACCCAAAGAAAAGAGATCCAAGCTAGACCCCTCAGGAAGAAAGGGTACATTTGTGGGATACAGTGAATCTTCAAAGGCTTACCGAATCTACATCCCTGGTTAGAGAGAGATTGAGGTAAGCATAAATGCCATCTTTCAAGAAGAGATAGCCTTTCAAAGATCTAGAGAATTGTTGAAATAATGTAACTGCAAAGTGTATTCTAATTATTATTTGATATATTATTCATTGGATCAATCCCCATTGTGGACTGATCATGTTGGCTACTGTAAAGAACCAAATCCCCTTTTGTGGATTGGTCATAATGTAATTGTAATAGGCAGAAAGAGAAGTCGGCCCCAGAATATATTAAACAAGCCCCAAAATATAATAAAGGTGGTTATAACCACAAAAAAAAAGAAGTCGGCCCTACCAATGAAAAGACACTTCCACACATGCCAGATTTGTATAAATAAGGAGGCTAGCACCTCACTTAGACACACACTCACTTGTTCATTGAGAGACAAGTTTTAGAGCTACAGTTAGAGAAGAGAAAGAGAGAGAGGTGCATCTTTGGACAGGACTTTATGTACTTGCTTGAGTTATCTCTTGGCATTGTATTGGCTATTTATATTAAGAAAGTTTTGTTGGGTTTTCTGCCCCATGAGGGTTTCCCAGGATAAATGATGTGTCTCTTGTGATTGTGTATTTCTTAGTGATTCTATCTTATGCTATTATTATCTATTGAAATGAAAATAACTATAATAATGGATTAAACCTTAACATGGTATCAGAGCCAAGCTGAAGAGAGCATCTTTCACAAGAGAAATGTGAAAAACGTCACTGTTGTCGTACATGCAAATTAGGGCTTTTTGTTGGTGAGGTATTTCATCCCTAAAACCATCTAGAAAAGTGTGTCCTCCCCCAAGGATGATTTTGGCACCTTCAACGCACCTTTTCAATGGCTAGATCTCTCAGAAAGTGAAACCCTAGTTTCACAAAGTACCATAAGTAACATAAAACCAGAGATCCAGAAGTACCAGAAGTACCAGAGTACCAGAGGTACCAGAAAACCAGAAGCACCAGTCTAGAAATCCGCAGATTAAGTTTGAGGGGGTAAAAGTTGGATTTTCAGGAATCTGACTGCACCAGCTTACTCACCTTAGCTCAGTGCATCTATCCCCAGGATCAGAATTTCAAAATTCAAAGTTTGAAAAATTAGGATTTCCTCATAAAACCCTAAGTTGCAGTTGCAGTTGTAGTCTCAAAACTAGTATCAGTTGCAGTTGTAACCGTAGTACCAATTGCAGCCAGCCTTGAACTTCTTAAGAGTTGGTAATGATTACCACTGCTGCCATATGGAGCCACTACCTACAAATGCTATCAAAGGTATGTACTCACATATGTTTAAATGGTTAAACTTTAAAGAGTATTTGCAGGATAAGGGATCTCTTTCCATAGATCCAGAAGGATCTCAAGATCCAACAAATTCAGAAGAATAATGCAACTCAAGTTTGATTATTTTGATATGCATCTATTTGTTATGAAATTATCTTGATCAGTGTTTCATGTTCAAGCCATGATCAAATTATTAGATGGATTAAAGTAGTGATCATAGAGTTTATTTTGTAACCTAACCTTCTGTCAAGAGAGCATATTTTCCTAGTACAAAAGACAGGTTGAATAAAACACTTGTCATCTTGAGTGAAGAAGACTTGGAAGGAAAGTAGCAGCACACTCATTCTCAAGGACAAGACTCTAGGTTCTAGGATAAATCTCTTGTGTTAGTTCCAGGTTGCCATGGAGGAATGGTTGATCACAACACTATGAGAGTGTTGACCTCATTTCGTATTGTATTCCTTACCTTTAATATTTGACTCAGACAAGTTACAAGTGATAGCTCTAAAGGAGCTACTGTGATGATTGTTTATGCTATTGATTTATATTATCAAAAGGATATTACTCTTGCTTGTTGTTTTGTTGACCTTGTTCCGGGTCACAGGTAATAACCCTGAGGAAGCTATAGTGAAGGTTGCAGAAGGCAACGTACTAAAGGAGAAACCTTGAAAGAAGCAATCATCATTGGAAAAGAAGAAGGTGGTTTGTATAAGCTAAAGGGTCACTCAGAAGCTGCCATGACCCATGCCATTGAGAATCCATGTGAACTTTGGCATAGAAGATTAGCTCACATCAACTACAAGGTGATACCATACATATGCAAAGCTGTCACAGGTCTACCAGAACTCAAGGTTGACCATGAAGACATGTGCAATGGATGTGCACAAGGGAAGAACACCGAGAACCCTTTTCCTAAGAGAGACAGCAAAGCAAAAGGATTCCTAGAACTCATTCATTCAGATGTGTGTGGCCCAATGCCATCATCCTCCATTAGTGGGTATGTATACTATGTATCATTTATTGATTATTATTCTCATAAGACCTGGTTGTATTTATTGAAATCTAAAGCTGAAGTGTTCAACAAATTCAAGGAATTCAAAGCCTTGATAGAGAATTTTTTTGAAATAAAGATCAAGATACTCGGGTCAGATAATGGAGGAGAATACACCTCAAAAGAGTTTGTGAACTTCTGCAAAGATGTTGGGATCAAGAGGGAACTCACTACTCCCTATAAGCCTCAACAAAACAATGTAGCTAAAAGGAAGAACAGAACAATAATGGAAGTCGTGAATACCATGATCCATGATCAAGATCTTCCTATGTGCTTATGGGAAGAAGCAGCAATGACAATTGTATATGTGCAAAACTGATTGTCCCATAGTGAACTTGGGTTCAGGACCCTAGAAGAGATGTTCACCGGAAAGAAACCAGTGGTAAGCTATCTCAAAATATTTGGTTGCCTAGTATTTATACATATTTCGAAAGAGAAGAGAAACAAGATGGAACCCTCATGAAAGAAGGGAATATTTGTGGGATACTGCTAGGTCTACAAGGCCTTCAAGATCTATATACCAGGTCACCATCACATTGAGATCAACAAGGATGTGACCTTTGATGAATATGCAACGCTCAATAAATCGAGAAGATGCGATCTTGAATAAGTATATGAAGAGGAACCCGTAATACCCAGAATTGCAGATTCATTGAGGGAGGTTCCCAGAGCTGCTGAACTAGTGAGGGAAGTCATAACTTCCCTTGATGAGGAAATTCTAGAAGATCATGATGTAGTAGAGTTTCAAGAACCTCCTCAGATGAAGATCTCCCATAAGAGAAAGCCAGCTTGGGCTATAGAGATTATTCAAGATGGAGATAAATATGGTGTTCCCGAAGGAACCACGAGACATGTGAAGAGACCTAAGCCATTCTCCAATGATGTGGCTTTGATGTGTGATCTCCTAGAGAAGGAACCTACCTGCTTTGAATAAGCCATTCAGAAGAAAGAATGGGCAGATGCCATGACAGAAGAATACCAATCCATAATAAAGAACGTTGTATGGGAAATAGTTCCCAGAACGAAGAGTAAGGATGTGGTATCCTCCAAATGGATTTTCAAAATAAAACCTGTTGTTGATGGAAGTATTGAGAAGTATAAAGAAATATTTGTAGCTCATGGATTTTCTAAAAAAGAAGGCATTGACTATGAAGAGACATTCGCTCCTGTAGCCAGATAGACTTTGATCAGAACCATCATAGCCCTTGCAGCTAAGATGAAGTGGAAGTTACACCAGATGGACGTAAAGAAAACTTTCCTAAATGGTTTTATCGAAGAGAAAGTGTATATAGAGAAACTTCAAGGATTTGAAGTTGAAGACAAGAAGTCTCATGTCTGCAAGTTGAAGAAATCCTTTTACGGATTGAAGCAAGCTCCTAGAGCTTGGTATGGCCGAATATACAAATTTCTGACGAGCTTGGGCTTTACCCAGAGTAAAGTAGATTATAACCTCTACTTCAAGGTTATGAACGATGATCCAGTAATACTACTATTGTATGTGGATGACTTATTCTTAACTGGAGAAGAAAATCTCATCACTGAATGTAAGAAGTGACTCTATTCATAATTTGATATGAAAGACCTTGGCCTAATGCACTATTTCTTAGGTCTTGAGGTATGGAAGAGTCCAAAGAGGATCTTCCTTAACAAAGAGAAGTATGCAGTCAAAATCTTGAAGAGATTCGACATGTTAGAGTGCAAGCCCATGAATACACCCATGGAAACAAAGTTGAAGCTACTGGTTGATACTTAGTTAGAATAGACTGATGCCACACTGTATAGACAGATTATTGGATCGATGATGTACCTGAAGAATACCACACCATATATTTGTTTTTTCATGAACACCTTGATTCAATTTCTAGTAGAACCCAGACATGTTCACCTTGTGGCTGCAAAACATGTGATGAGGTACCTTAAGGGTACATTAGATTGTGGTCTCAATTATGATGGAGATCATGATTTCACATTGAGTGGGTACACTGATTAAGATTGGGTAGGAAGTGTTTCTGACAGGAAAAGCACTTCAGGATGTTGTTTCAGTTTTGGATCAGCCATGGTCTCATGGCAGAGTAGGAAACAATCCAGCATTGCTCTCATCACAGCGGAAGCAGAATACATTGTTGCGTGTTCTACTAGCTGTGAAGCTATATGGCTTCGAAAGTTGTTGACTGATATATTTGACTTAGATATGGAAGCAACCATGATCCTATGTGACAACCAATGATGCATAAAGATGACAGAGAATCCCGTATTCCATGATAGGTCGAAGCAAATAGAGATTCGTTATCATTACATCTGTGACATGGTGCAGAGAAGAGCCTTAAAGCTCCAGTACGTTAGCACGGATGAATAGGTTGATGATTTGTTGACCAAGCCTCTATCTCATGTAAATTTTGAGAACTTTTGAGATAAGCTTGGTATATTCTGAAAGGACCTTCCTCGAAAGGGGGGGTAGTTGTTGTGATATGACTAGTATTGTGCTTCCAACTTGATAGCTATGACATAAATCCAGTCTAGTATCTTGCTTCCATCTTGAGTGTTGTGAAGTAAAGCAAGACGATGAGATGATACTAGTATTGTGCTTCCATATTGATAGCTGTGACATCAAGCCAGTCTAGTATCTTGCTTCCAGCTTGAGTGCTGTGACGTAAAACAAGACGATGAGATGAGACTAGTACTGTGCTTCCAGCTTGATAGTTGTGACGTAAAGCCAGTCTAGTATCTTGCTTCCATCTTGAGTGTTGTGACATAAATCAAGACGATGAGATGAGACTAGTACTGTGCTTCTAGCTTAATAGTTGTGACATAAAGCTAGTCTATTATCTTGCTTCCAGATTGAGTGTTGTGACGTAAATCAAGATGATGAGATGAGACTAGCACTGTGCTTCCAGCCTGATAGTTGTGACGTAAAGCCAATATAGTATCTTGCTTCCAACATGAGTGTTGTGATGTAAAGCAAGACGTTGAGATGAGACTAGTACTGTGCTTCCATCTTGAGAGATGTGATGTAAAGCCAGTCTAGTATCTTGCTTCCATCTTGATTTTTGTGATGTAAAGAAAGACGAGTATCTTGCTTCCAGCTTGATTGTTGTGATGTAAAGAAAGACGAATACTGAGCTTGCAGCTTAACAACTGTGACGTAAAGCCAGTCATGGATTATGATGAGCCAACCTCATGCTGTGATGATGATGATGTATTAGTTTTATACTAATTCATATTGTTGCAGATGATGATTGCATTCCTTTGAGAATTACGATGCTATTGATGAAGAAAACTTTCGATGATTTATAGATATGCCTGTCAGTGTTCCAAGATGATATTGATGATGTTGTCCTTTGCTGTTGATGATAAAGTTCTCTCTCTTGTCTAATGCTCATGAAGAATACCCTTCTTGTTAAGGGGGAGTGTTGAAATAATGTAACTGCAAAGTGTATTCTAATTATTATTTGATATATTATTCATTGGATCAATCCCCATTGTGGACTGATCATGTCGGCTACTGTAAAGAACCAAATCCCCTTTTGTGTATTGGTCATAATGTAATTGTAATAGGCAGAAAGAGAATTCGGCCCCAGAATATATTAAACAAGCACCAAAATATAATAAAGGTGGGTATAACCACTCAAAAGAAGAAGTCGGCCCTACCAGTGAAAAGACACTTCCACACATGCCATATTTGTATAAATAAGGAGGCTAGTGCCTCAATTTCTGTACTTGCTTGAGTTGTCTCTTGGCATTGTATTGGCTATCTATATTAAGGAAGTTTTTTTGGGTTTTCTGCCCCATGAGGGTTTCCCATGATAAATGATGTGTCTCTTGTGATTGTGTATTTATCAGTGATTCTATCTTATGCTATTGTTATCTATTGAAATGCAAAGAAATATAATAATGGCTTAAACCTTAACAAGAATCTCATATGGAGATTGATAGGGAGACAATACCTTCTCCCCCTTCAACAATTCAAATGGAGACAACCATTGTTCTAGTTGATGCAGTTGTTCTAGTTGATCCAGTTTCTCCAGTTGATGTTACTAGAGACATTGTAGTAGGCCATAAAATACCTTCTTGAGATCGACAAACTCTGCATGAGGAAGAGGGACATGCAGTTCCTCAAGGAAAATTCCGAGAGAGAAAGAGACCAGAGATATTTTCGAGCTATTTTTAGCCATGAGCCACATCATTGATACTAAGACTTCTTGACATGGAGAAGGGACAGGAAAACATGTATGGCAACAGGCCATGGCATAAGAGTATAAGTCCATCATGAAGAATGATGTGTGAGATATTGTTCTGAGACCAAAAGGGAAGTCTGTAGTAACTTCCAAGTGGATCTATAAAATCAAGCATGCAGCTCATGGAAGTGTTGAGAAATTTGTATCTAGAGGATCCTCACAGGTGGAGGGAATTGATTATGAGGATAAATTTTCTCAAGTATCCCGATACACCTCCATCTGTACTATCATTCCACTAGTTGCATCCATGGGTTGGAAACTACATCAGATGGATGTAAAGACAACATTTCTCAATGGTGATATTGATGAAGAAGTTTACATCAAGCAACCAGAAGGATTCATGATACACGACGAGAAAACTCATGTCTGCAGGTTGAAGAAAGTCATGAATGGACTAAAAAAAGCACCTCGTGCTTGGTACGAGAAGATGGATTGATTCTTGATGATTTTGGGCTTCAGAAAGAGTGTTGTTGATCCAAACCTATATTATCATATTTTTGGTGACGAGTGCCTAATCTTGGTCATGTATGTGGATGACTTATTCCTCACCGGTTTAGAAAGACTTATTGTTGAATGCAAGTGAGCATTGACTTTTGAATTTGAGATGGACCTAGGTATGATGCACTACTTCTTGGGACTAGGAGTATGGAAGAGGAATGATGATATTTTCCAGATTCAAGGAAAATATACAGTGGATATATTGAATAAGTTCGGTATGTCATACTTTAAATCCATGCCTACACCGATGGTGATGGATTTGAAGAATATGAATGATGCTTCTACTGATTCAGGCGAGATTGATCAACATTTATACCAACAACTGATCGGATCATTGATGTATCTGGTTAAATCTAGACCTGGCATATGCTATGAAGTGAATGTACTTATTCAGTTCATGAGTTAGTCGAGCCAAACTCATTGGATAGCAGCGAAGCACGTATTGATATATCTACAAGGCACAGTTGGATATGGCCTGAGATATGCCTCCAGTGTAGACATGAGTTTGCAGGGATATGCCGATGTAGATTGGTCAGGGAGTGCAGTGGACTAGAAGAGCACATACAGTTGTTGTTTTACCTTGGGGTATGCCATCGTTTCCCAGTGCAACAGGAAACAAATCTTTGTGGCCTTGAGTACTGCAGAAGCCGAGTATATAGAGTTGAGTGTGGAAGTTTGTGAAGTAGTGTGGCTTCGCAAGCTCCTGGTAGATTTATTTGATCATGAGATGGATCCTACATTTATTCATTGTGATAACCAGAGTTGTGTGAAGCCCTCTGAGAACCTCGTGTTTCACGATAGATCGGAACACATTGAGATAAAATATCATTATATCAGAGACATGGTGCAGAGGAAATAAGTACATTTGCATTACCTACCTACACATGAGCAAATTGCAGATATCTTCACCAAACCGCTTTCCAAGACGAAGTTCAAGTACTTCTGTGAGAGACTTTTTCTAATGGAGAATGCCTCCCTAGTTGAGAGTGAGTGTTGATGATTACAACTTCATGAGACATCCTCCAAGACACATTCTCCTTTGAGACTGAGTTGAGTCAACCTGTGAGAGAGCCCATGTGTTGGGTGTGCCCATGAGATGGGTGTGTCATTCCTCTCTCAATTGAGATGAAATGATGTGTACTCCTGTGTGGGGTGAAGGTTCCCATGTGATGGTTGTGTATCAGAATCTGGACTGAGTTGTTATGACCTATGGTCTCCTACCTTGTGGACTCAATTGATTCAACATTAAGATGGTACTCCAGATGATTCTCCTATGGACTCAATGAGATAGAGATCTGTTGAGTAGAATGTCCTTGTGGATGAGCACAGGTGGACGTGCCCCTATTGTCTGAGCACTAGTGGATGTGTGAGAGCCCTTGCTATATTCTCTGAGAGTAATATTTACCTATAACCCTAATTGTGATGTAAAGGGTACAGGTCGGCTCCACCATATGCGAAAGATAATTAATTTGTATTGTAATAATTAATTATTTTCTGATTTATTGAGGTCGGCCATGTTGTGCCAATTGACACCACTTTTGGTATGTCCAGTCTAGTATAAATAAAGGTGATTTCCCCATTGAGGAGACACACAAGTCACTTGTCATTTGGAAATTTCAGCAAGTACATCTTCTAGGGATAAAGTGCGCACCTCTCTTGGGCTCAAGTTTCAAGGTAGTAGAGCACCCTCTTGTGTGCATTAGGGTTTCATGGTTGGAGGATCTTCTCTTGAGAATATAGCAAAGGATTGTTGGGATTTTCTCCCTTGTTGAGAAGGTTTTCCCCACGATATTTCTTGTGTTCTTGTGCATGGTATTTCTTCTTGTGATATTGGTTATTGCAACAGTTGTGAATGGTGTAGTTGCATTTGTTTATGGTTCAAATACATGACTAAAATGAAATAAACCTCATGCTTGATCCCAACATAGTGAAAATTCAACATGGTATCTGAGCATAGGACTTGAAGAAGCCATTGCACAAGCTTCTAGCATTCATCCTCTCTCTTCTTTAGAACCATACAACCCTCCTAGGATTTCCATAAATCAGTACAACCCTCTCCTTTTTGGGTGTTCCAACACTTAATATTGAAATGTTGGGGCTAAAAATTTCATAGGGGTGTAATGCCTCACTCAGTGCACCTCGAACAACTCTCATATTGCAATTCCGAGAATTTTGGATTTTTGGCTCTAGGGTTTCACAATTTTCTGCAGAAAATTCAGATCTAGGGTTTATGCAGCTCATTGAAGGAGATTTTTAGCTCACCAGTTCTCTTCTAACTTTCAAAGATTATTGTTGGCAGTCATAATCCCAACGAAAACTAAGATTTCTAGCCTAGCCTAGCCGTTAGGTTTCCTAGTCCAGTTGTTAAGGGTTTGTGAAAAATCTACAAACCATGAAGAAAAGAACTATGTTGGAAGATAGGCTTGAGGAATCAAGCAACTTTAGAAAACATGAAGAATATTGGAAGACAGATCCAAAGCCACATCAGAGAGATGAAGACATCAAAGATGAAGCCTTCCTCTTCATATCAACACTCTTAGGTATGCACTTGTATATATTATTTGTATCATTGTCATGAGAGTACTTGCAAGAGGAAGGAACCTTTGCTAAAAACATGGATGTAGAGGGATCGTAGTGCATTCAAAGGAAAAAAACATTGGCAGTGATGACTCCAGGTTTGATTGTTTTAATTATCATGCCTGTAACCTACATTTCTAATTTTTCTACATTACAAGTAGGCGTTGTAGCTGTGACAACAATCCTTAAATTGTTTTGATAATAGAAATGTACTCATTATTCTCCTCTAGGAGATATTCTTGTCTTGTTTCTTTTCGTTTGTTTTCTTGTTCTAGGCAGGTTAAAAACAAAGGAAGATGTTTATCCTTCAGACTTAAGAGGTAGTCACTTGACTCAGAGGAATTCAAAACTATTTGAGAAGGAGGAAGAATAGAACCATCATTGAAGCAACCAATGAAATGATACATGATCAACATCTACCTATGATCCTATGGGAAAAAGCATCCATGACAGCAGTATATGGTCAAAACATTGGTCCTCACTATATTTTTAAGAACATGACTTGCGAAGAAGCCTTCACCGGAGTGAATACTGAGGTAGGACACTTTAGGATATTTGGGTGTCCAGTATATCTTCATGTACCCAAAGAAAAGAGATCCAATCTATACCCCTCAGGAAGAAAGGGTACATTTGTTGGATATAGTGAATATTCAAAGTATTATTGAATCTATATCCCTGTTCAAAGACAAATTGAGGTAAGTAGAGATGTCATCTTTGAAGAATAGATATCCTTTCAAAGATCTAGAGTATCTCAGATGGAGATTGACAACGAGAAAATACCTTCTCCCCATTTAGTAGTTTAGAGGGAGACAACTATTGTTCCAGTTGATATTCCCAGAGACATTGTAGTAGACCATAAAAGACATGTCTGGGCTCGACAAACTCTTCGGAAGGCAGAGGGACATGCAATTCCTCAAGGAACATTCCGAGACAACAAGAGACCAAAGATATTTTCGAGCTATTTTCAGCCATGAGCCACATCATTGGTACTGAGCCACAGGGAATGATTTTAGGGGATAAATTTCTCTCATGGGCTAATTTTCCATGCTTTTTCCAAAAACGAGATTCGCTATTTTAAAAATGATTCACCCAAATTCTATAGGATAAAATTATTTTACCTCAAAAATCGCCAAAAGTTTATAAAATTATATAAATTACTTAGAAATTTGAATATTTTTACAAAAATATCGCCAAACATTTATAGTTTACATATGAAGGATTAGTAAGATTTGCCAAGGTTTCTACATTTTAAAATAAATTTCTATCCTTAAAATCATCCCTGTTGAGCCATCTTGACATGGAGAAGTGGAGATATTGAAGAAGTTCGGTATGCCAGACTGCAAATCCATGCATACACCAATGGTGATGGATTTGAAGAATATGAACAATGCTTCTATTGATTCATACGAGATTGATCCACATTTATACCAACAACGGATTGGATCATTGATGTATTTGGTTAACACCAGACCTGAAATATGCTATGTAATGAATGTACTTAGACAGTTCATGAGTCATCCGAGACAAACTCATTGGATAACAGTGAAGCATGTATTGAGATATCTATGAGGCACAGTTGGATATGGCTTGAGATATGCCTCCAGTGTAGACATGAGTTTGCAGGGATATGTCGATGTAGATTGGGCAGGGAGCGCAATGGACGGGAAGAGCACATCCAATTGTTGTTTTACCTTGGGGTTTCCCATGGTTTCCTGGTGCAACAGTAAATAGAGATTTGTGGCCTTGAGTACCACAAAAGCAGAGTATATAGTGTTGAGTGTGGCAGTTCACAAAGAAGTGTGGCTTCGCAAGCTCCTAACAGATTTATTTGATCATGAGATGGATCCTACCATTATTCATTGTGATAACCAGAGTTGTGTGAATCTCTCTGAGAACCCTGTGTTTCACAACAGATTGAAACTCATTGAGATAAAATATCATTATATTAGAGACATGGTGTATAGGAAAGAAATATACATTCAGTACCTTCCTACACAAGAGAAGATTGTAGATATCTTCTCCAAATCACTTGCCAAGACAAAGTTCAAGTAATTCTGTGAGAGACTTGGCCTGGTGCAGAATTCCTCCCTAGATGAGAGGGAGTGTTGATGATTACAGCTTCATGAGACATCCTCCAAGACAGGTTCTCCTCTGAGACTGAGTTGAGTAGACCTGTGAGAGATCCCATGTGTTGGGTGTGCCCATGAGATGGGTGTGTCATTCCTCTCTGGTCTTAGATGGGATGATGTGTGCCCCTGTGTGGGGTGAGGATGCCCATGAGATGGGTGTTTCGTTCCTCTATGGATTGAGATGAAATGATGTGTACCCCTATGTGGGGTGAAGGTGCCAATGTGATGGGTGTGCATCAAACTCTAGGCTGAATTGTTATGACATGTGGTCTCTTACCTTGTGGACTAAGTTGAGTCGGGCTTGAGATGGTACTTCAGATGATTCTCTTGTGGACTCAGTGAGATAGAGATCTGTTGAGTAGGAAGTCCCTATGACTGAGCACAGGTGGACATGCCCCTATTGGTTGAGCACTAGTGGATGTGTGATATCCCTTTCTATATTGTATGAGAGTAATATTTACCTGTAACCCTAATTGTGATGTAAAGGGTACAGGTCGGCTCCACGATATGTGAAAGATAATTTATGTTTATTGTAATAATTAATTATTTTCTATGTTATTGAGGTCGGCCCTGTTGTGCCAATAGACACCAATTTGGTCTATCCAGTCTAGTATAAATAAAGGTGATTTCCCCATTGAGGAAACACACAAGTCACTTGTCATTTGGAAATTTCAACAAGTACATCTTCTAGGGATGAAGTGCGCACCTCTCTTGGGCTCAAGTTTCAAGGTAGTAGAGAACCCTCTTGTGAGCTTTAGGGTTTCATGGTTGGAGGATATTCTCTTGAGAATATAGCAAAGGATTGTTGCATTTTTCTCCCTTGTTGAGAAGGGTTTTCCTAGGATATTTCTTGTGTTCTTGTGCATGGTATTTCTTTTTGTGATATTGGTTATTGCAGCAATCGTGAATGGTGTAGATGCATTTTTTTATGGTTCAAGTACATGAATAAAATGAAATAAACCTCATTCTTGATCCTAACATAGTGAAAATTCAACATGGTATCAGAGAATAGGTCTTGAAGATGCCATTGCACAAGCTTCTAGTAGTCGTCCTCTCTCTTCTGCAGGACCGTACGACCCTCATAGTGTTTCTAGAAATCTGTACAACCCTCTCCTTTTTGGGTGTTCCAACACTTAATATTGAAACGTTTGGGATAAAAATTGCATAGGGGTATACGGCCTCCCTCAGCGCACCTCTAACAACTCTCATATTGCAATTATGAGAATTTTGGATTTTTGTCTCTAGGGGTTCGCAATTTTCTGCAGAAAATTCAGATCTAAAGTTTTTACAGCTCATTGAAGGAGATTTTCATCTCACCAGTGTTCTTCTGAATTTCAAGTCTTATTGATGGCAGTCATAGGCCCAAAAAAACCTAATATTGCTAGACTATCCTAGCCATTAGGTTCTTGAGTCTAGTTGGTAAGGGTTTGTGAAGAATCTAAAAACCATGAAGAACAAAACTATGTTAGAAGATAGGTTTGAGGAATGAAGTAACTTTAAAATACATGAAGAATATTGGAAGATAGATCTAGAGCCACATCAGAGAGATGAAGACATCAAAGATGAAGCCTTCCTCTTCATATCAGCACTCTCAGGTATGCACTTGTATATATTATTTGTATCATTATCATTAGGTTAGTTGCAAGAGGAAGGAACCTTTACGTCAAACGTGGATCCAGAGGGATCTCAGTGCATTCAGAGGAATAACACACTGGAAGTGAAGACTCCAGGTTTGATTTTTTTAATTATCATGCCTCTAACCTACATTTCTAAGCTAGCTACATTACAAGTAGGCATTGTAACTGTGACAATAATCCTTAAATTGTTTTAATTCTAGAGATGTAGTCATTATTCTCCTCTAGGAGATATTCTTGTCTTGTTTCTTTTCGTTTGTTTTCTTGTTCTGGATAGGTTAACAAAAAAGGAAGATTTTTATCCTTCAGACTTCAAAGGGAGTCATTTGACTCAAAGGAAGTCAAAACTATTTGAGAAAGACGACGAGCAGAACCATCATTGAAGCAACCAAAGCAATGATACATGATCCACATCTACCTATGATCCTATGGGAAGAAGCATCCATGCCAACAATATATCGTCAGAACAAGAGTCCTCACCAGATGTTGAAGAACATGACTCCCGAAGAGGCCTTCACCATAGTGAATCTTGAGGTAGGAAACTTCAGGATATTCGGGTGTCGAGTATATCTTCATGTACCCAAAGAAAAGATATATAATCTAGACCCCTCATAAAGAAAGGATACATTTGTGGGATACATTATATCTTCAAAGGCTTACCGAATCTACATCCCTGGTCAGAGACAAATTGAGCTAAGCAGAGATGTCATCTTTGAAGAAGAGATATTTTTTCAAAGATTCTCTGAATCTCAAATGGATATTGATAGTGAGACAATACCTTCTCCCCCTTCAGCAGTTCAAAGGAAGACAACCATTGTTCCAGTTGATCCAATTGCTCGAGTTGATGTTCCCAGGGACATTGCAGTAGGCCATAAAAGAAATTCTGATCCAGGTGGATATCGGTGGCCACCCACATTTCCCAGTTGGCTCAAAACAAATTTCTAACAATTTTGATAATTTACTATTTTTAGCAGTTTTTCAGGTCCTGAACTTCCGGAGCCGTTTTGAGGCCCTAAACGACATTTTTTGGGGTATGTTGTGGTAACATGAAATTTTGTGCAACTATTGTAGTCCTCGGATAGATCTTTCCAATGGGCTATCATACGCCTAAAACAAAGATTGTATGCAAAAGTTACGACCCCGAGAAGTTGATGTACTGACTTACCCAAATGGGGACCACATGACTTTTCGCGCTTCATCTCCTAGGGTTAGGTTTTTGGATGTTTAGGGATTTTGAAACTTCTGTTTATTGTAAAAATACCTTGAGAGCCTCATTGTAATGATCTTCTTGCGAATGAGTGTAGTCGTCACATCTCTTCTCAGAGATAAGCCGCCACCATTCCAACAAGCTTGTTTTCCGCTGCATTTTACAATTTCGGCTTATTTCCCTATTGAAGAGAAAACCAGTTTTACTGTATCTCTGTTATTCTGTGTTAAGCATTTGGTAATAATTTGTAGTCATTTCGTTCTTCTCATAAAATCCGGATCAGTGGTATTAGAGCAATCTGCTCCTTGTCGTCTTAATGCATGTCCCCAACGAGGTCGGAGTACAAAGATTTGGGTCTCGAGCTTGTTTCTCTTGAGGACAAAATCTCTCACACACCCAAGCGACCTCTCATGGAAGGAGAAAAGAAAGATGACGAGATAGGAGATCCTTTCAAACTATTGATCGAGGAAGCCCTCACGCAACAGAGGAATGAGATGATGGATAATTTCGTGCAAATCCTTCGGCGACTACCAACAGGCGACGCATCTTCTTCGAGCGGAGGCACCGCCCCCTTCAAGGTACAAATAAACTTCGATATTCCTATATTTGAAGGTCAGATAGACGCAAATGTTGTAGACAAGTGGTTGAATCTACTAGAAGGCTATTTCTCTGTCCATAACTTTTTGAATAGAGAAAAGATTACTTTTGCGCTCCTCAAAGCTGTTCCCCATGTCAAAGATTGGTGGGAAACTTTCTGTGAGCAAAAGGAAACAGAGGAACCTTCATTATTTACAGTCACGGCCACCTAGAAATCCTTCAAGGATGCTATTAAGGAACAATACTACCCTGTCGGAAGTTATGACGACTTGTATACCAAATGGACCACACTGCGGCAAGAAAGAGACCAAGCAGTGCCAGATTTAACAAATATCTTCCATACCTTGCACACCAAGTTGGGTATCAAAGATTCAGAGAGACATCTGGTGCTCAAGTATCACGGTGCTCTGCATAGATACATCTAGACCGAAATGGAATTTCTGGACATCTCATCCTTGGGCGTGGCCTACCGATATGTCGTAAAAATCGAGCAGAAGCTCAAACAAAAGACGCGACAATTTGGGTCGGGGAAGCCCTCACAACAAAAGCCAGAAAAGGGTAGCTCCAACCCACAGAACAAAGGACCGAGCAAAAATGCACAGTATCAGGACAACCAGTCCAAGCCGCAAGCAAAGAAGGACACCGGAAAGACAAAGAAATATATCGGGAAGTGGTGCGACTTCCATAAGAGCCCTTGGCATAACACTGCTGACTATCGCTCAAAGTAGATGCTGGTGGATAAAGTGAAAGCCTCTAAATCAGATGCGGGTTCTAACTCTGAGTCAGAACCAGAAAGGGGAAGACGAATCATTGATGCGAAACCTAGTGCCACCGTTTCTACCACCAAGCTCCAACATGGTGAACCAAACGATCCAGAGGAAGGAGAGCGCCTCTTCCATTACCAAATGTAGGTAAAAGGCACCCCATTGCACTTCATTGTTGATAGTGGTAGCCGAAAGAACCTCATCTTAGCAGAGGTCGTCAAGCGGCTTGTCCTGCCGACAACGTCGCACCCACAACCCTACAAAATTGGATGGCTCTGCCAAGGAAGCAATCTCGACGTCAGCCAACAGTGTCGACTGTCATACGGCATCAAACCCTTCAAAGATGAGGTATTGTGTGATGTTGCTCCTCTCGAAGTTTGTGATGTTCTTTTGGGCCAACCTTATTTATGGAAACGTCATGTTGTATATGAGTCTAGGCTTCACAGTGTTATTATTAATTTGAACAGGAAATTGTACAGGATACCCGAGGCTATCCCACCTAGTGCTATTTCCTTGATCTCTGCTAAGAAATGCAGGAAGGTCATCTCTCAGATGGGGAAGGTTGTCTTCTTCGTGATCCACTCTCAGAATGAGAGAAAAATCACAGCCACATCCACGGTCTCTGCGGCTGACCTCTCCACACAGCAGAAGCAAGTAGATAAGGTCGTGGAAGAATACTCAGATATCTTCTCCTCGCCTACTGGGGTACCTCTGCACTGGCAGGTCAAGCACCCCATCGATCTGACCCCTGGTGCACCGTTGCACAATGGGCCAGTCTATCATCGCTCTCTGTTAGAGAATGAGGAGATCAAGTGATAGATCCAAGAATTGTTCCACAAGGGGCACATCCGTCCTAGCTCATCACCTTGTGGGAGCCCAATCATGCTAGTACAGAAGAAATATGGAACCTGGCGACTTTGCATTGATTATCGGGCTCTGAATAAAATCACAGTCAGAAACCAGTACCCGATTCCCCGAATCGATGACCTCCTTGATCAACTCATGGGGGCTAAATACTTCAGTAAGATTGATCTGAATTCTGGCTACCACCAGGTCCCGATAGAACAGACAGATGTATGGAAGACCACCTTCAAGTCAAAGGAAGGCCTTTTTGAATGGTTGGTCATGCCCTTTGGTTTGACAAACGCTCCAGCCACTTTCATGAGGATGATGGATGATATCCTGCAACCATTCACCAATACTTTTGTAGTGGTGTATCTTGATGACATTCTCATTTACAACAAGACTTGTGCCGAACACTTGTAGCATATTCAACAGGTTCTGCACACCCTGTGACAACACAAGCTATATGCCAACTTGGAAAAATGCTCCTTCAGCATGGAAAGGGTCCATTACCTAGGCTACATCATTGATCAACATGGCGTACATGTGGATCCAGCCAAGATCCAAGTCATCCGCGACTGGCCAGCCCCAACCACACTCACGGAGCTTCGGAGCTTCTTGGGCCTTGCCAATTTCTACCGCAGGTTTGTGTTGGGATTCTCCCATATTGCATGGGCCCTCAGCCAAATAACCATGGGTGGTGGTAAGGAAAAATTTGCATGGTCCAACAACAAGCGTTCGATGATTTGAAGCAGTGCTTGTGCTCAACCATAGTACTTTCACTACCAAACCTACAGCAACCCTTGAAGATTGAGACTGATGCTTCAGACTATGTTGTGGGTGCCGTTCTCATGCAGCACGGCCACCCCGTGGCCTATCATAGTGTGACACTATCAGATGTTGTCCGTAAGTACCCTACTTACAACAAAGAAATGTACTCCATTGTGCAAGCCTACCGCCAGTGGAGACATTACATTCTTGGGAGGGAGACAGTCATCCACACTGATCATAAGCCACTGCAGTTCATGCAGACACAAGGAAAATTGCAGAATGACCGCCATCAAAAGTGGTCCATATACTTGCAGCAATTCCACCTCAACATCAAGTATAAAATAGGAACCAACAACTGTGTCGCTGATTGCCTCAGCAGACCACCAGTCGCGACACTCACCAGAGTGCTAGACTCTTGTGGCCATGAGACCTCTAGATGGCCCCAACTCTATGAGATAGACCAAGACTTCGCCACCACCTACCAAATGTTGGGTGCAAAGGCAGTTTTCGATAATTTCCATCTTCAGGATGGGTTGTTGTGTTGTCTAGGCCATATATGTGTTCCCTCAAGTGAGCAAGCGAAGATGATCTGGGAATCCCACTACAGCCAGGTGGCAGGACACTTTGGCATCGAAAAGATAGTGGCAATGTTACAAAAACATTTCTACTGGCCGAAACTTCGACAGGAGGTCAGCAAGTATATCAGGTCTTGCACTACTTGCGCTATTTCCAAACCAACCACTAAGAAACAGGGCTGTACACCCTTCTTCCTACTCCTGACAGACCATGGTAATCCATCTCAATGGACTACATGTCGGGCCTCCCGTCCACCAAGTGGAGAAATGGCTGTGTTTTTGTGGTTGTCGATTGCTTTTCTAAGATGGCGATTCTGGTTTCTTGCAAGAAGAGCATCATAGTAGAAGCCACTGCCAAGCTCTTCTTTGAATGAGTCTGCGTACATTTTTGAATCCCACAAACCATTGTCTCATATTGGGACAGTGAATTTCTCAGCACATTCTGGTTGAGCCTCTGGTCACTGCTGGACACCAAGCTCACCAAATCCATGACCTTCCACCCCCAGACAGATGGCCAAACCGAGGTCATAAATCGAATGATCGTGCATATCCTGCTCATGTATAATTCCAAGCACCCTTGCGCATGGGATGAGAGTCTTCCCTATGTCTAGCATAGCTACAACCAAGCCCTACATAGCTCAACCGACCACAGCCCCTTTCAGGTGGGGTTGGGATTCCAGCCATTGGGTCCCATAGATGTTGCACTTCCCCTTGCGGTCACCTCGACCGACTCCTCTCCTACTCCAACTGAGGCTAACAAAGCCACCCGCTTCATTGAGAGGATCCAACACATCCGCCAACAGGTTCAGGATATCCTACAGAAGTCTAATGACAAGTACAAGCAGCGCCATGATCAACATCGGGTTCCACATAAGTTTCAGGTGGGTGAAAAAGTTTGGTTTCACTTGCAGAAAGAATTCCTTACAGGACCCCATCGGAAGCTTCACCCACTCCGATATGGGTTGTACACCATCACCAAGGATGTGGGGGATAATGCTTTTGCACTCAACATTCCTCCTTTCCTTGGCCTGCACCCAGTGTTCAACGTGGACCTCCTTCGGCCTTATTTCCCACCATTATTGGACACCTTAGACATCGCAGAACAACTGACACCAATAGAGCTCAACCCCGACTGCATACAACAAGCATCCAGTGATCAGATTGTGGACACACAGATCAAGGGCACTCGACAACTAAGGATCCATCTTTATCGAGTTGTCAAAGCAGGGCAACTCCTACACCAAGGCAAGTGGCTCACTCAGGGCCAAATTTAGCAGAAACTTCCTCATCTGATAGAGGAACTCAACGCAATGGAGACCATTGCTTCCTAAGGATGGAGGATTGATCCAGGTGGATATCGGTGGCCACCCACCTTTCCCATTCGTCTCAAAACAACTTTCTAGCAATTTTGATAATTTACTATTTTTAGCAGTTTTTCGAGTCCTGAACTTCCGGAGCCATTTTGAGGCCCTAAACGATGTTTTTTGGGGTATGTTGCAGTCACAAAATTTCATGAAATTTTGTGCAACTGTTGTAGTCCTCGGATAGATCTTTCCAATGGGATATCATATGCCTAAAATGGAGATCGTATGCAAAAGTTACGACCTCGGGAAGTTGATGTATGGACTTACCCAAACGGGGCCCATGTGACTTTTGGCACTTCATCTCCTAGGGTTAGGTTTTCGGATGTTTAGGGCTTTTGAAACTCCTATTTATTGTAAAAATGCCTTGAGAGCCTCATTGTAATGATCTTCTTGTGAATTAGCGCAGTCGTCACATCTCTTCTCAGAGATAAGCCGCCACCATTCCAGCAAGCTTGTTTTCCGCTGCATTTTACAGTTTCATCTTATTTCCCTATTGAATAGAAAACCAGTGTTACTGTATCTCTGTTATTCTGTGTTAAGAATTTGGTAATAATTTGTAGTCATTTCATTCTGCTCATAAAATCCGGATCAACTTCCTAAGCTTGACAAACTCTACAGGAGGCAGAGGGACATGCAGTTCCTCAAGGCACATTCTAAGAGAGCAAGAGACCAAAGAAATTTTTGAGCTATTTTCAACCATGAGCCACATCATTGCTATTGAGCCTTATTGACATGGAGAAGTGACAAGACAACAGGTATGGAAAGAGTCCATGGTAGAAGAGTGTCAATCCATCATGAAGAATGATGTGTGAGATATTGTTCCGAGACCAAAAGGGAAGTCTGTAGTAACTTCCAAATGGATCTATAAAATCAAGCATGCACCTGATGGAAGTGTTGAGAAATTCAAAGCGATATTTGTAGCTATATGATTCTCACAAGTGGAGGGAATTGATTATGAGGAGACATTTTCTCTAGTAGCCCGATACACCTCCATCTATACTATCATTGCACTAGCTCCATCCATGGCTTGCAAACTGCATTAGATGGATGTAAAGACAACATTTCTCAATGGTGATATTGATGAAGAAGTTTACATCGAGCAGTCAGAAGGATTCGTGATACACGACGAGAAAACTCATTTGTGCAGGTTAATGAAAGCCTTGTATGGATTAAAGCAAGCACCTCGTGATTGGTATGAGAATATGGATGGATTCTTGATAAGTTAGGGATTCAACAAGAGTTTTGTTGATCAAAACCTATATTATCATATTGTTGGTGATGAGTGCCTAATCTTGGTCCTGTATGTGGATGACTTATTCCTCACTGGTTCAGAAAGACTTATTGTTGAATGCAAGTGAGCATTGACTTATTAATTCGAGACAAAGGACCTGGGTATGATGCAATACTTCTTGGGACTAGAATTATGGTAGAGGAATGATGCGATTTTCCTGAGTCAAGGAAAATATATAGTGGAGATATTGAAGAAGTTTGGTATGTCAGACTACAAATCCATGCCTACACCAATGGTGATGGATTTAAAGAAGATGAATGATGCTTGTACTGATTCAGGCGAGATTCATCCCCATTTATACCAACAACTAATTGGATCATTGATGTATTTGGTTAACACCAGACCTGATATATGCTATGTAGTGAATGTACTTAGTCAATTCATGAGTTAGTCAAGACAGACTCACTGGATAGCAACACAACATGTATTGAGATATCTACTAGGCTCATTTGGATATGGATTGAGATATGCCTCCACTGTAGACATGATTTTGGAGGGATATGCCGATGCATATTGGGCAGGGAGCGCAGTGAATCGGAAGAGCACATCCGGTTGTTTTTTTACCTTGGCATCTGCCATGGTTTCCTGGTGCAGCAGGAAACCGATCTTTGTGGAATTGAGTATCGTAGAAGCAGAGTATATAGCGTTGAGTGTGGAAGTTCGTCAAGTAATGTGGCTTCGAAAGCTCTTGACAAATTTATTTGATCATGGGATGAATCCTACCATTATTCATTGTGATAACCAGAGCCATGTGAAGCTCTCTGAGAACCTTGTGTTTCACGATAGATCAAAACACATTGAGATAAAATATCATTATATCAGAGACATGGTGTAAAGGAAAGCAATACATGTGCAGTGCCTTCCTACACATGAGTAGATTGTAGTTATATTCACCAAACCACTTGCCAAGACGAAGTTCGAGTACTTTTGTGAGAGACTTGGCCTGGTGGAGAATGCCTCCCTAGCTGAGAGGCAATGTTGATAAATACAAATTCATGAGACATCCTCTAGGACACGTTCTCCTCTAAGACTGAGTTGAGTTGACCTGTGAGAGAGCCCATGTGTTGGGTGTGCCCATGAGATGGGTGTGTCGTTCCTCTCTCGACTGAGATGAGACGATGTGTGCCCCTGTGTGGGGTGAGGATGCCCATGAGATGGTTGTGTCGTTCCTCTATGGATTGAGATGAAACGATGTGTACCCCTGTGTGGGGTGAAGGTTCCCATGTGATGGGTGATCATCCGACTCTGGACTGATTTGTTATGACATGTGGTCTCCTGCCTTGTGGACTTAGTTGAGTCAAGTTTGAGATGGTACTCAACATGATTCTCCTATGGATTCAGTGAGATAGAGATCTATTGAGTAGGACGTCCCCGTGTCTGAGAACATGTGGATGTGCCCCTAGTGGTTGAGCACTACTAGATGTGTGAGATCCCTTGCTATATTTTCTGAGAGTAAGATTTACCTGTAACCCTAACTGTGATGTAAAGGGTATAGGTCAGCTCCACCATATTTGAAAGATAATTAATGTTTATTCTAATAATTAATTATTTTCTGAGTTATTGAGGTCGGCCCTGTTGTGCCAATAGGAACCACTTTTGGTCTGTCCAATATAGTATAAATAAAGGTGATTTCCCCATTGAGGAAACACACAAGTCACTTGTCATTTGGAAATTTCAACAAGTACATCTTCTAGGGTTGAAATGCGCACCTCTCTTGGGCGCAAGTTTCAAGGTAGTAGAGCACCCTCTTGTATATATTAGGGTTTCATGGTTGGAGGATCTTCTCTTGAGAATATAGCAAAGTAGTATTGTTGGGTTTTTCTCTCTTGTTGAGAAGGGTTTTCCCAAAATATTTCTTGTGTTCTTGTGCATGGTATTTCTTCTTATGATCTTGGTTATTGCATCAATTGTGAATGGTGTAGTTGCATTTGTTTATGGTTCAAGTAAATGACTAAAATGAAATAAACCTTATGCTTGAGCCTAGCATAGTGCAAATTCAACATGGTATCAGAGCATAGGTCTTGAAGAAGCCATTGCACAAGCTTCTAGTAGTCGTCCTTTCTCTTCTGAAGAACTGTATGACCCTCCTAGAGTTTCTAGAAATCTGTACAACCCTCTCCTTTTTGGGTGTTCCAACACTTAATATTGAAACTTTGGGTTACAAATTACATAGGGGTGTATGAACTTTTTCAGCGCACCTCCAACAACTCTCGGATTACAATTCTGAGAATTCTGGATTTTTTTCTCTTGCAGCAATCATGAATGGTGTAGCTGCATTTGTTTATGGTTCAAGTACATGACTAAAATGAAAGAAACCTCATGATTGATCCCAACATAGTGAAAATTCAACATGGTATCAGAGCATAGGTCTTGAAGAATCCATTTCACAAGCTTCTAGCAGTCGTCCTCTCTCTAATGCAGAACCGTAAGACCCTCCCAGGGCTTCCAAAAATCTATACGACCCTCTCCTTTTGGGGTGTTCCAACTCTTAATATTGAAACGTTGGGGATAAAAATTACATAGGGGTGTACGACCTCTCTCAGCGCACCTCCAACAACTCTCATATTGCAATTATGATAATTTTGGATTTTTGGATCTAGGGTTTTGCAATTTTCTGCAGAAAATTCAGATCTCGGGTTTCTGCAACTCATTGAAGGAGATTTTCAAATCAACAATGTTCTTCTGACTTTCAAGGCTTATTTTTGGCAGTCATAAGCCCAAATAAACCTAGCATTGCTATCCTAGCCTAGAAGTTAGGTTTCCTAGTCCAGTTGGTAAGGGTTTGTGAAGAATCTACAAACCATGAAGAATAGAACTCTGTTGGAAGATAGGCTTAAGGAATCAAGCAACTTCATACTAAATGAATAACATTGGAAGATAGATCAGATCCACATCAGAGAGATGAATAAATCAAATATGAATCCTTCCTCTTCATATCAATACTCTCAAGTATGCACTTGTATATATTATTTGTATCATTGCCATGAGGGTACTTGCAGGAGGGAGGAACCTTTTGCTGCAAACGTGGATCCAAATGGATCTCAATGCATTCAGAGGAACAACACACTAGAAGTGAAGACTCTAGGTTTCATTTTTTTAATTATCATGCCTCTAACCTACATTTCTAAGTTTTCTACATTACAAGTAGGCATTGTAGCTGTGACAACAATCCTTAAATTGTTTTGATTCTAGAGATGTACTCATTATTCTCCTCTAGGAGATATTCTTGTCTTGTTTCTTTTCGTTTGTTTTCTTATTCCAGGAAGGTTAAGAACAAAGGAAGATGTTTATCCTTCAGAATTCATAGGGATTAACTTGACTCAGAGGAAGTCAAAACTATTTGAGAAGGAGGAAGAACATTACCATCATTGAAGCAACCAAAGAAATGGTACATGATCAACATCTACCAAAGATCCTATGGGCAGAAGCATCCATGACAACAATATATGGTGATAAAAGGAGTCCTCACCATATTTTGAAGAAAATGACTCTCGAAGAATCCTTCACCAGAGTGAATACTGAGGTAGGACACTTCACAATATTTGGGTGTCTAGTATATCTTCATTTACCCAAAGAAAAGAGATCCAAGCTAGACCCCTTAGGAAGAAAGGGTACATTTGTGGGATACAATGAATATTCAAAGGCTTACTGAATCTACATCTCTGGTCAGAGACAGATTGGGGTAAGCATAGAATTCATCTTTGAAGAAGAGATAGCCTTTCAAAGATCCAGAGAATCTTAGATGGAGATTGACAGCGAGACAATACGTTCTCCCCCTTCAACAGTTCAGAGGGAGATAGCCATTTATTCGTTTTATCCATTTTCTCCAGTTGATGTTTCCAAAGACATTGCAGTAGGCTATAAAACACCTATATGGGCTCGACAAACTCTGCAGGAGGCAGAGGGACATGCAGTTCCTAAAGGCACATTACGAGAGAGAAAGAGACCAAAGAGATTTTCGAGCTATTTTCAACCATGAGACACATCATTGATATTGAGCCTTCTTGACATGGAGAAGCGACATGACAACAGGTATGGAAAGAGGCCATGGAAGAAGAGTATCAGTACATCATGAAGAATGATGTGTGAGATATTTTTCCGAGACTAAAAGGGAAGTTTGTAGTAACTTCCAAGTCAATCTATAAAATCAAGCATGCAACTGATGGAAGTGTTGAGAAATACAAAGCGATATTTGTAGCCAGAGGATTCTCACAGGTGGAGGTAATTGATTATGAGGAGACATTTTTTGCAGTAGCCTGATAAACCTCCATCGGTACTATCATTTTAGTAGCTACATCCATGGGTTGGAAACTACATCAAATGGATGTAAAGACAACATTTCTCAATGGTGATATTGATGAAGAAGTTTACATCGAGCAACCAGAAGGATTTGTGATACATGACGAGAAAACTCATGTGTGCAGGTTGAAGAAATGCCTATATGGACTAAAGCAAGCACCTCATGCTTGGTATGAGAAGATGGATGGATTCTTGATGAGTTTTGGCTTCAGCAAGAGTGTTGTTGATCCAGACCTATATTATCATATTGCTGGTGACAAGTGCGTAGTCTTGGTCCTATATGTGGATGACTTATTCCTTACTAGTTTAGAAAGGATTATTGTTGAATGCAAGCGAGCATTGACTTTTGAATTTGAGATGAAGGACCCGGGTATGATGCACTACTTTTTGGGACTAGAAGTATGGTAGAGGATTGATGTTATTTTCCTAAGTCAAGGAAAATATACAGTGGAGATATTGAAGAATTTGGGTATGTCATACTGCAAATCCATGCCTACACTAGTGGTGATGGATTTGAAGAATATGAATGATGCTTCTACATATTCACATGAGATTGATCCAAATTTATACCAACAACCGATTGGATCATTGATGTATATTGTTAACACCAGACATGACATATGCTATGAAGTGAATGTACTTATTCAGTTCATGATTTAGCCGATACACACTCACTGGATAGAAGCGAAACATATATTGAGATATCTACGATGCACAGTTGGATATGGCCTGAGATACGCCTCCAGTGTAGACATGAGTTTGCATGGATATGTCGATGCAGATTGGGCAAGGAGTGCAATGGATCAGAAGAGCACATCCGATTTTTTTTTTACCTTGGGGTCTACCATGGTTTCCTGGTGCAACAAGAAAAAGAGCTTTGTGGCTTTGAGTATCGCAAAAGCAGAGTATATAGCGTTGAGTGTGGCAGTCCACGAAGTAGTGCCTATTAGATTTATTTGATCATGAGATGTATCCTACCATTATTCATTGTGATAACTAGAGTTGTGTGAAGCTCTCTAAGAACCATGTGTTTCATGATAGATCGAAACACATTGAGATAAAATATCATTATATCAGATACATGGTGTAGAGGAGAGCAATACACTTGCAGTACCTTCCTACACATGAGAAGATTGCATATATCTTCACCAAACTGCTTGCCAAGACGAAGTTTGAGTACTTCTGTGAGAGACTTGGCATGGTGGACAATGCCTCCCTAGATGAGAGGGAGTGTTTATGATTACAACTTTGTGAGACATCCTCTAGGACACGTTCTCCTTTGAGACCAGGTTGATTCGACTTGTGAGAGATCCCATGTGTTGGGCATGCCCATGAGATGGGTGTGTCATTCCTCTCTGGACTGAGATGAGACAATGTGTGCCCCTGTGTGGGGTGAGTTTTCCCATGAGATGGGTGTGTCGTTCCTCTATGGATTGAGATGAAATGATGTATACCCCTATGTGGGGTGAAGGTGCCCATGTGATGGGTGTGCGTCAAACTATGGACTANACTTGGCATGGTGGACAATGCCTCCCTAGATGAGAGGGAGTGTTTATGATTACAACTTTGTGAGACATCCTCTAGGACACGTTCTCCTTTGAGACCAGGTTGATTCGACTTGTGAGAGATCCCATGTTTTGGGCATGCCCATGAGATGGGTGTGTCATTCCTCTCTGGACTGAGATGAGACAATGTGTGCCCCTGTGTGGGGTGAGTTTTCCCATGAGATGGGTGTGTCGTTCCTCTATGGATTGAGATGAAATGATGTATACCCCTATGTGGGGTGAAGGTGCCCATGTGATGGGTGTGCATCAAACTATGGACTAATTTATTATGATGTGTGGTCTCATGCCTTGTGGAATGACTTGAGTTAGGCTTGAGATGGTACTCTAGATGATTCTCCTGTGGAATCAGTGAGATAAAGATCTATTGAGTAGGACCTCCCTGGGGCTGAGCACAGGTGGACGTGCCCCTAGTGGATGTGTTATATCCCTTGCTATATTGTTTGAGAGTAATATTTACATATAACCCTAATTGGGATGTAAAGGGTACAAGTCGACTCCACCATATGTGAAAGATAATTAACGTTTATTGTAATAATTAATTATTTTATGAGTTATTGAGGTTGGCCCTGTTGTGCTAATAGACACCACTTTTGGTATGTCTAGTCTAGTATAAATAAAGGTTCTTTCCCCATGGAGGAAACACACAAGTCACTTGTCATTTGGAAATACACACCTCTCTTGGGTGCAAGTTTGAAGGTAGTAGAGAACCCTCTTATGTGCATTAGGGTTTCATGGTTGGAGGATCTTCTCTTGAGAATATAGAAAAGGATTGTTGGGTTTTTCTCCCTTCTTGAGAAGGGTTATCCTAGGATATTTCTTGTGTTCTGATACATGGTATTTCTTCTTGTGATATTGGTTATTGCAACAAATGTGAATAGTGTAGTTGCATTTGTTTATGGTTCAAGTACATGACTAAAATAAAATAAAACTCATGCTTGAGCCTAGGATAGTGAAAATTCAACATGGTATCAGAGCATAGGTATTGAGAAAGCCATTGCACAAGCTTCTAGTAGTCGTCCTCTCTCTTCTGTAGAACTGTACGACCCTCTCCTTTTTGGGTGTTCCAACACTTAATATTGAAACGTTAGGGATAAAAAATGCATAAGGGTGTACAACCTCCCTTGGTGCACCTCCAACAACTCTCAGATTGCAATTCTGAGAATTTTGGATTTTTGGCTCTAGGGTTTTGCAATTTTCTGCAGAAAATTCAGATCTAGGGTTTCTGCAGCTCATTGAAGGAGATTTTCAGCTCACCAGTGTTCTTCTAATTTTCAAGGGTTATTGTTGGCAAACAAAATCCAAACGAAACCTAATATTGCTATTCTAGCCTAGCCATTAGGTTTCCTAGTAAAGGTTGTAAGGGTTTGTGAAGAATCTCAAACCATGAAGAACATAACTCTGTTGGAAGATAGGCTTGAGGAATCAAGCAACTTCAGACTACATGAAGAATATTCGAAGACAGATCCAGATCCACATCAGAGAGATGAAGACATCAAATATGAATCCTTCATGTTTATATCAACACTCTTAGGTATGCACTTGTATATATTATTTGTATCATTGTCATGAGGGTACTTGCAGGAGGAAGGAACCTTTGCTGCAAATGTGGATTCAGAGGGATCTCAGTGCATTCAGAGGAACAACACATGGGAAGTGAAGACTCCAAGTTTGATTGTTGTAATTATCATGCCTATAACCTACATTTCTAAGTTTTCTACATTACAAGTAGGCGTTGTAGCTGTGAAAACAATCCTTAAACTGTTTTGATTATAGAGATGTACTCATTATTCTCCTCTAGGAGATATTCTTGTCTTGTTTCTTTTCATTTGTTTTCTTGTTCCAGGAAGGTTAAAAAAAAAGGAGTATGTTTATCCTTCAGACTTTAGAGGGAGTCACTTGAATCAGAGGAAGTCAAAACTATTTGAGGAGGAAGAACAGAACCATCATTGAAGCAATCAAAGCAATGATACATGATCAAAATATACCTATGATCCTATGGAAAGAAGCATCCATGACAACAATATATGGTCAGAACATGAGTCCTAACTAGATCTTGAAGAACATGATTCCCGAAGAAGCTTTCACCAGAGTGAAACCTGAGGTAGGACACTTCAGGATATTTGGGTGTCCAGTATATCTTCATGTACCCAAAGAAAAGAGATCCAAGCTAGACCCCTCAAGAAGAAAAGGTACATTTGTGGTATACATTGAATCTTCAAAGGCTTACCGAATCTACATCCCTGGTCAGAGACAGATTGAGGTAAGCAGAGATGTCATCTTTGAAGAAGAGATATCCTTTCAAATATCTAGAGAATCTCAGATGGATATTGATAGCGAGACAATACCTTCTCCCCCTTCAACAGTTCAGAGGGAGACAACCATTGTTCCAGTTGATCCAGTTGATGTTCCCAGAGATATTGCAGTAGGCCACAAAAGACCTATCTGAGATCAACAAACTCTGCAGGAGGCAGAGGAACATGCAATTCCTCAATGCACATTTCGAGAGAGAAAGAGACCAAAGATATTTTCAAGATATTTTCAGCCATGAGCCACATCATTGATAGTGATCCTTCTTGACATGGAGAAGTGACAGGACAACAGGTATGGCAAGAGGCCATGGCAGAAGAGTATCAGTCCATCATGAAGAATGATATGTGAGATATTGTTTCGAGACCAGAAGGAAAGTCTGTAGTAATTTCCAAGTGCATCTATAAAATCAAGCATGCAGCTGATGGAAGTGTTGAGAAATACAAAGAGAGATTTGTAGCCAGAGGATTCTCATAGGTAGAGGAAATTGATTATGAGGAGACATTTTCTCCAGTAGCCCGATGCACCACCATCTGTACTATCATTGCACTAGCTACATCCATGGGTTGGAAAATACATCAGATGGATGTAAAGACAAAATTTATCAATGGTGAGATTGAAGAAGAAGTTTACATCAAGCAGCCACAAGGATTCGTGATACACGACGAGAAAACTAATGTGTTCACATTGAAGAAATCCCTGAATGGACTAAAGAGAGCACCTCGTGCTTGGTACGAGATGGATGGATTCTTGATGAGTTTGGGATTCATCAAGAGTGTTGTTGATCCAAACCTATATTATCATATTGTTGGTGACGAGTGACTAATATTGGTCTTGTATGTGGATGACTTATTCCTCATTGGTTCATAAAGACTTATTGTTGAATGCAAGCGAGCATTGACTTCGGAATTCGAGACAAAGGACCTAGGTATGATGCACTACTTCTTGGGACTAGAAGTATGGCAGAGGACTGATGAGATTTTCCTGAGTCAAGGAAAATATACAGTGGATATATTGAAGAAGTTCAGTATGTCAAACTACAAATCCACACCAATGGTGATGGATTTGAAGAAGATGAACAATGATTCTACTGATTCAGGTGAGATTGATCCACATTTATACCAACATCTGATTGGATCATTGATGTATCTGGTTAACACCAGACCTGACATATGCTATGTAGTGAATGTACTTAGTCAGTTCATGAGTCAATCAAGACAGACTCATTGGATAGCAGCGAAGCATGTATTGAGATATCTACGAGGCATAGTTGGATATGGCCTGATATATGCCTCCATTGTAGACATGAGTTTGCAAGGATATGCCAATGCAGATTAGGCAGGGAGCGTAGTGGACCTGAAGAGCACATTCGGTTGTTGTTTTACCTTGGGGTCTGCCATGGTGTCATGGTGCAGCAGGAGACAAAGCTCTGTGGCCTTGAGTACCACAGAAGTAGAGTATATAGCATTGAGTGTGGCAGTCCGTGAAGTAGTGTGGTAGTCCGTGAAGCAGCGTGGCTTCGCACTCTCCTGACAGATTTATTTGATCATGAGATGGATCCTACCATTATTCATTGTGATAACCAAAGTTGTGTGAAGCTCTCTAAGAACCATGTGTTTCAGGATAGATCGAAACACATTGAGATAAAATATCATTATATCAAAGACATGGTGCAGAGGAAATAAGTACACGTGCAGTACCTTCCTACACATGAGCAGATTGCATATATCTTCACCAAACCGCTTGCCAAGACGAAGTTCGAGTACTTCCGTGAGAGACTTTGACTGGTGGAGAAGGCCTCCCTAGATGAGAGGGAGTGTTGATGATTACAACTTCATGAGACATCCTCCAGGACACATTCTCTTCTGAGACTAAGTTGAGTCAACCTGTGAGAGAGCCCATGTGTTGGGTGTGCCCATGAGATGGGTGTGTCGTTCCTTTCTCGACTGAGACGAGACAATGTGTGCCCTTATGTGGGGTGAGGATGCCCATGAGATGGGTGTGTCAGTTCTCTCTAGATTGAGATGAAAAAATGTGTACCCCTGTGTGGGGTGAAGTTTCCCATGTGATGGGTCTGCGTCAGACTTTGGATTGATTTGTTATGACATGTGGTATCCTGCCTTGTGGACTCAGTTGAGTCAGGCTTGATATGGTACTCCAGATGATTCTCTTGTGGAATCAGTGAGATATAGATATGTTGAGTAGGACATCTATATGGCTGAGCATAGGTGGACATCCCTCTAATGGGTGAGCACTAGTGGATGTGTGAGATCCCTTGCTATATTGTCTGAGAGTAAGATTTACCTGTAACCCTAATTTTGATGTAAAGGATACAGGTCGACTCCACCATATGTGAAAGATATTAATGATTATTGTAATGATTAATTATTTTCTAAGTTATTGAGGTCAGACCTATTGTGCCAATAGTCACCACTTTTGATATGTCCAGTCTAGTATAAATAAAGGTGATTTCCCCATTGAGGAAACACATAAGTCACTTGTCAATTGAAAATTTCAGCAAGTACATCTTCTAGGGGTGAAGTGTGCACCTCTCTTTGGCACAAGTTTCAAGGTAGTAGAGAACCCTCTTGTGTGCATTAGGGTTTCATGGTTGGAGGATCTTCTCTTGAGAATATAGGAAAGGATTGATGGGTTTTTCGCCCTTGTGGAGAAGGGTTTTCCCAAGATATTTCTTGTGTTCTTTTGCATGGTATTTCTTCTTGTAATCTTGGCTATTGCAGCAATTGTGAATGGTGTAGCTACATTTGTTTATGGTTCCAGTACATGACTAAAGTGAAATAAACCTCATTCTTGAGCCCAGCATAGTGAAAATTCAACAAGCCCCCCCAGTGTATTACTGAGGTTCTTGGTCAGGACCAAGCAGTAAGTCCCTAGATGTGTTCTAGGGCCCCTAGATGTGTTCCAGGGAATACTTGCTTGATGCTTGGATTGATCCTTGGATGTGTTCCTTGGTGGTTGATGATTTAATTCCTTAGATGTGTTTTAGGGCCCCTGGATGTGTTCCAGGGAATTCTTGCTTAAACTCTTGGGTTAATCCTTGGTCTTGCACCTTGGTGGATGAAAGACCCTAGATGTGTTCTAGGGCCCCCATATGTGTTCTGGGGTACCCTGGTCTTGGACCAGATAGTTCTTGGCTATGTACCAAGATGTGATGATGTGTGATATTCTTTTTCTCTCCTAGGATGGTCCATGAGATCTAGGAGAATTCACGAATATGGACATGACCACATCATGGATGTTTCCTCCTATGCAATGATGATAAAAGTTTATAATTCATCATGAGACTTGTGTGGACATGTTTTACCATTGAAGAGGACCTCCTTGACCTTGTCTTGTAGTCCCCCCTTTCTTGATTTTGTTTCCCTCCTTGTTTAATGTAGTGTTGGGTTTTTATAAGTCACTTTGACTTATTTGAATTTTAATTAATATTTTTATTAATTAAAATGTCATTTATTATTTATTTTAAATTAACCCTAACCCTCTTCCTAAACTATAAAAAGGAACCTACCCTCCCTCATTCTTACACACACACACATCTTTCCCTCCTCTTCTTTTATTGAGTTTGTTGCGACTACCTCAGTCCTTCTTGGTGCGGCCTCCTTAGTTTCTTTTGTTGGATGGGAACATTTGTTTTGGTGTGTTTGTTGGGTTAGGGTACCGTAGACCTCTCCTTCTGCTGGGATTGACAGAGCGGACCTATCCTATGTGTGTCACGGACCTCTCCTTGACTATATATTGGAGACTTATACCTCACTCTTCCTGTTGTGGGTGCCACAACCCTCTTTTGGCCTCACAGTGTGTTGTTGCTAAGTGTGTTGAGGGTGCAGCGGCCTCCATTTTCCTTCTACTTGCTACTGTTGTGGGTGTTGAGGGTGCCACTGCCTCCTAGGCAGCCTTTAGCTCTTCATCCTTGATTGTAGGTGCTTTCCCTTTTTTGTCCCTGTTGTTGGTGCCTTTCATGCCTTGAATGCTTTATTGGCTATATCATTTCAACTCAACTTGGACAGTGTTTCGATGAGTTGTTTTTTTTTTGTTTCAGCCTCCCTTTTGTCCTTGAGTCCTATTTGGCAAGACATTTCTCTCAAGATATTGGTGGAGGTCAAACCCTTGGGGTTTTGGGCCCATGATCTTTAACCGAAATTTCTGAGCATATTAAAGAGGACAACATTCAACATCAGGTACATCTTTGATTGTTCTAATAAAGTTAAAGTTCAGATATAATTCTTCTATGGTTTACCTATGTTTCTAGATTAGTTCAATATCTAGAAAATGTTATTTTTGGTTCTTGATCAGTCTTAGATTAAGTTTGTTCTCCTTCATATTTAGTCTTATATTTTCAGTATATTATATACTTCAGATTTTGTTTTTAAAAGTGTTGATTTGTTTGTAATGTTGAGTTCATTTTGAAAATATATCTTTGTTTTTCTTTTTTCCTAAAATTCTAATGCCTGCCACTAATCCACTAATGTCAAGCCCTAACCAAACCAAGAGCTACAAGGAAATGACTAAATGTCTTACCTCATACTGGAAAATCTAGGTTAAATAATTTGAAATTCCAAAAATTTAAAAAATTTGCACTTTTTTATCACTCAAATGTACACGGCAAAATGTTTTCCCTACCGAAATTTGTTTATTTAATTTTGTTTTTTATCTTATCGAACTCAAGTTTGAACTTGATAACTGTGTATTTGAACACCTAAAAATGAGGGGTAATCAAATTTAGTTTGAATAAAATTTAGGTCGGTTAACATTCTTTGATGTCAGTCCAAGTAAACACTGTTTCACACTACCAAATGAAATAACCCTAATTCACCTCTTCTCAGTTCCCTCCCAAACATGTCATGACTCCCAGCCAACCTATCATGTCAAACCACTCTATTGCTATCAATATAGTGACAACATTTAGAAAATCTTCCACCAATCCTCCTCTCTCATATATGTTAACTATTTTATTATTAGTGTTCCCAAGGCTTTCCTTGATAGAGGGTTCCAATTTATGTCTACAGTAAGTTTCCCTAACAACATGAAGTGCATAGTCAAGCTTATCATTATACTAATATTGCATTATGTGTGTCCACAATATTGCATAAAGTGCATTTAACATTCCAAAGCTCATCTTTTGAAAGAGGAATGCAAACTTGTGCACTTCCCTCTTGACGCATTTTGAGAACTCATTGAAAATAGAAAGTGCTCATATGTTGAGCATTTAAACGAAAGCTGGATGGATTGCAGTCTGCAAATTGACGAAAAACATCAATAGTTACATAACATAATGTTTATCTATACATATGCCTATACTTATCTAAATTGAGACAAAAGAGGTTGTATTTCCTTACTCCATGAGTTTTGTTCATGCAATATGTTTCCACTTAATAGGTAATAAGCCACAACCCATACATTGGGGATAAGCAAGCCTCCTCAAGAAAACCACTTCACCCATATGTAAAAGAGTTTTTGATATTGGAGTAAACTAAAGTTACAATTTGAAAGTCATAATATTTGTTGATGTCATGTTAAAGATATTTGTTGATGATTTTAAAGAGATTCAAGGGCATTTATTAGCAAAGAATTTAAACCTAGTACTTTCAAGGAAAGATAACAAGGAACATCATTCACTATCCAAAAAGGGGATAATTTTACATTAACTACTGAAATAGGCCTTGGATTTGTATTTTATGATGGTGTAAGCACATATTTTGGAATAGGGCTTTAGATTCATATTTCACGGCATTATTGCATGTCCAAGACAAAATAAATAGAAGATAAGATCTACATAAAACTACAGATTTGAACAATGGCGGGGTCATAACCAATATAAAGATACCATACAGGAAAAAATATTACATTCACAACAGCAACATGTATCTTTCTAATACAGGCCAAAGAATCCCATCTATCATATCCATAACAAAAACAAGCTTTCAATTGGTTAAACACATGATAATGCATAATCAAAAGGTTAAGTTCCTGGAGCAATCGAGTGGTAGTAAAGAAACCTTTTAAAGAGCCTTTGGTCAGTGGGTAGAGAACCAAATCTAGGTGAGCTAACCATCACCACGACCAATTTAGGATAAATTGAAATTCAAAAAGCAGGAAAAATAGAGACCATTGAAATAATCTGTGGATGACTTGTCAGTAGGATTCTAAAACCTCGTCAGTCTTAAAGATAGTCGGCTCACCCTTATATAGTATTAAGGCTAGCACAACAATTAAGTTTTAGCAATAGAGGAAGTATGTCAACCACTATCAAATGGGCCTTAACCAGTAACACTTGTTTGTCAAAGTCTGTGTACCATTAGTCTACATGAGATAGGCTCAATGAATGCAGAAAAAACATCCCATATTATCAGCTAAGGTCCCTGCATAATATAAATTGTAGACTAAGGCTAGGCTAGACTATGCTAATCTAGAGTAGGAAAGAGTAGTCTAGGCCAATCTAGAATAGGAAAGAGTAGTCTAGACTCTAGGCTAATCTAGAGTAGGAAAGAGTAGACTAATCTAGAGTAGAATAGACTAGGATAAAGTAGGCTAGGCCAGAGTAGGATAGGCTAGTCTAGGCAAGGCTAGAGTAGGATAGTCCATGCTAGGCTAGGTTAGAGTAGGCTAGACTAGGCTAGTTTAGGCTAGGTTAGAGTAGGATCAGCTAGGATAAGCTAGAGTAGGCTAGGCTAGATTACGCTAGACTAATCTAGGCTAGGCTAGAGTAGGATAGGATAAGCTAGTCTAGGCTAGGCTAGGCTAGTCTAGGCTAGGCCAGTCTAGGCTAGGCTAAGCTAGGCTAGGCTTGGCTAGGCTAGGCTAGGCTAGGCTAGGCTGGACTAGGTTAGGCTAGGTTAGGCTAGGCTAGGTTGGGCTAGGCTAGGTTAGGCTAGGCTGGGTTAGGCTAGGCTAGGCTAGGCTAGGGTAGGATAGACTAGGCTAGGCTAGAGTAGACTAGAGTAGGCCAAGCTAGGCTAGAGTAGGATAATCTAGGCTAGGCAAGGATGAGCTAGGCTAGAGTAGGCTATGCTAGGCTAGGATAAACTAGTGTAGTTTATGCTAGAGTAGGCTAGGCTAGAGTAGACTAGCCTAGGATAGGCTAGGATAGAGTAGGCTAAGCAAGAGCAGGCTAGACTAAGCTAGAGTAGGTTAGGTTAGGCTAAGCTAAAGTAGGCTAAGCTAGAGTATGCTAGGCCAAGCTAGGCTAGGCTAGAGTAGGCTAGGCTAGGTTAGGCTAGATCAGTCTAGGCTAGGCTAAACCAGGCTAGGATAGGCTAGGCTAAGTTGGGCTAGGGTAGGGTAGGCTAAAGTAGGCTAGGCTAGGATAGAGGAGCATATGCTAGAGTAAGTAAGGTTGAGCTAAACTAGGTTAGGCTACATTAGGCTAGGCTAAGATAGGCTTGAGTAGGCCAAGTTAGGCTAGGTTATGTTATGATATGTTATACTAGGCTAGGCTAGGCTAGACTAGGGTAGGGTATGGTAGCTAGGTTGGATTAGGCTAGGCTATGATAGGATATAGTAGCTTTGGCTAGTCTAAGCTAGAGTAGGCTAGGTTAGGCTAAAGTAGGATAAGCTAGACTAGGCTAGTTTAGGCTAAGCTAGGATATGCTATGGTATGTTAGGCTAGGCTAGAGTAGGCTAAGATAGACTAGGGTAGAGTAGGGTAGGCTAGAGTAGGATTGAGTAGGCTAGGCTATGCTAGACTAAGATAGGCTAGGATGGGCTAGGCTAGAGTAGGATAGGCTATGCTAGGCTAGAGTAGGTTAGGATAGGCTAGGTTGGGTTGGGCTAGGCTAGGATAAGATAGACTAGAGTAGGAAAAACTAGGGTTGGATAGACTAGGGTGGGCTAGGCTAGGCTAGGTTAGTGTAGACTAGGCTTGGATACTCTAGGCTAAGTTAGAGTATGCTAAGCTAGAATAAATTATGTTAGAAGAGGCTAATCTAGAGTAGGCTAAGCTAGAGTAGGCTAGGCTAGGCTAGGTTAGGTTAAGTTAGGCTAGGCTAAGCTATGTTAGGCTAGGCTAAGCTAGACTAGGATAAGATCTAAGCTAAGGTAGGCTAAGCTATAGTAGGCTAGGATAAGCTAGGTTAGAGTGGGTTAGGCTAGGTTAGAGTAGGCTAGGTTAGGCTAGAATTGTTGGACACATCTACCACACTTAGAGGGGGGCGTGAATGAGTGTGGGGCTCTTTTTCCCAAAACTGCCCTCTTGCACAAAAAGTCATCAATTAGCATTCAACATTTATTCATTAACCATTGTTGTCATTTATAACCAGTTAGATGTGAGCACATATCAACAACATATATCAGAAATATATCATCAACAAGTCATCACCACAATGAACACAAAGAACACAAGATGTATGTACAATTTTATTTTTATTACGGACTACAATCCTTGGGGTTTATCAGCAACAACTGAATAGAGTACAACTCTACAAGAGCACCAGCTCTATATGCAAGACTAAGCTTGAATTCTCAGCATCAACTGAGATGAGGCAACAATCCTCAATAGATATCAATCTGTACCATAAACAAGAGCATCAACCATGCACCAACCTGTGCCATAAACAAGTGCATCAACCATGCACCAACCTGTAATCAACATGCACCATAAACAAGTGCATCCAACCATGTACCAAGTATATACCAATCATGTGTCAACCAATCATCAACAATAACTCAACAATATGTACCAACATCATCAACTATGCACCTCATGTATGTGGCAACTCATCAACTACCTGTCTCAACCATGTACTCAACATGTACCTCAACCAAAATCCCTCATCAATTTCATCATCAAAATCTGATTTGTAGCTATGAAATAGACCTGGTGTATCTTATCACATTCCTGCAAACCTTCCTTAACTTTAAAAGCAAGAGACTAGCATTTTCATCAAACTTTTCTTTAGTCTCACATGCCTAGTTTTGGATTAGTCAACAACCCTAACTTGAGGTAATCATAACTTTGAACCTGTAATGTATAAAGATCTGA